>PVKN010021445.1:0-15530 GCA_004027915.1 Capromys pilorides
AGTAGGAATGTTAAATACAGACATTATGGAAAATGCTTTGGAATTTCCTAAAAAAAAATAGAAGAAGAAGAAGAAGAAGAAGAAGAAGAAGAAGAAGAAGAAGAAGAAGGAGAAGAAGAAACTATCACATGGTCCAGCAATCCCACTGATGCTTAAGTATCTAAAGACAATTAAATCAGTATGTTTAAGAAACTGCCAGGCAAACACCCATGTTTGTTTTAGCACCATTTGCAATAGCAAAGATATGTAAATAACCTAAAGTAATTGATGAGTGAACAGATGAAAGGTAGTACATGTGTACAGCTAAATACTATTTGGCCATAAAATGCATTAAACAATATCATTTGCAATCGCAGTTGAGACTGGAGACAATTATTTCAAGAGACATAGATCAGGCCCCAAATTATTAATCATCATAATCTCACTTCTTTGTGGAATCTAGAAAGAAGTTTAGAGGAGAATGGTTATTATCAGAGTCTAGGGAGAGAGTAGGGGATAAAGAAAGATTGGTCAATAGGTTCTAAGACACAGTTAAATAAAGGAAACAAATTATGTTGGGCAATTTCACAGTAGGATGACTATAGTAATAATAATGCACTATGTATTTTTCAAAACCTAGAAAGGTTTTTCAATGGTTTTACTACAAAGAAGCTATGCATTTGAAAAGTTATATATGCTTGCTCTCATTTGAACACTGCCCAGTGTACACATGTACTAAAACATCACATGACATGTCATGAATAGAAACCCTATTTTGCCTCAATTAAAAGGTACCTTTTTAAGTAGCAAGGCAATAAATCACCAAGATACAACAGACTAAAATACATGATCCAACTAAATCTGCTCAAATTCTGAAGTGTCTTCAATTCTGCTTCAGTATCAAAGGCTTACTCTAACCCTTCCCTCTTGCCAACTGAAACTTTTTTGGCTCAAAGTGAGAGATCTTAACTTTACTATTCACAGTGCTTTCACTTATTCATGAAACTGCAGTGTACGAGTAAAACTCTGGGGAATGGCGAGATGGTTCAGCGGCTTGAAGTGTCTGCTTGGGCAAGCTGAGGCAACCACAGGGACCGCGGTTCCAGGTTCCATCCGCAGCACCACATGCTGCGCCAGCCCAACCCCCAGGGCAGGCTGAGCCAGCCCTAATACAAAAAAATTTCAAGATTAAAAAAAATGAGTAAAACTCTTTCCCAAGGACTATCCATGGGAAAAAGAAAAATTACTAAGTACAGTACGTTGCATATGTTTGGTATGTTTTGTCATTAGCTGCATACTCCCTTTGCTTCTTAATTAAAATGTAAAGGTTAGCTTTACAGTCAGAACATTGCTTTGAAAAGCACTATATGGGTCAGCTCTCTTTATAGCCACTTCAGTGCAGCTCTGCCATACATTTGTTACGAGTTTAATTCATTTGCCCTTTGACATCCTAGTTGATGCTTTCTTTTCCTTCATTTGCATGCATTAAAATTCATTCTTTTTGATGTTCAATTCTATGGGTTTTCACAAATGCCTAGTGTCACGTATTCATTACCCAGTTCTACTCATGTTTGAACTCAGTATGGTAAGTTCAGGTCCTGATCTCCACCCAAAAGTTCTGCCATCAAGAGACAGCTGCTCATTATCTCTCATGAGAACATCAAATGCTTTTGATGTCTCCTGTCAACGTTCTGCAAAGACCTGAAATGAAAGTGGTCCTTTGTTCGTCTCCAAACTTCATGTGTTGAGTGGTATGCTACCAAGACCTCAAACTTTGGAAAAACACATAACACAGAGTATTATCTATATCTTTAATATCCTTTTGTAGATAAGATATAAAGGAAAAAGAAAGGACTTATGGGTAGACATACAACTATGAACATGTGTTTCATCATTATTTTCACTATTATGATTCTGATGTGTTTATCAAACTAAGATAATAACAGATTCTAAGATATTTTTATAATTATAGTCTAGGATGTATGATATAGTGATGTTTTAGCTATTAAAGTTTTCAAATATAAAGCAAGGTTAATTTCTAAAAATAAAACAAATCATAGGGCCTTATGTTATTATATGAATAAGTGTCTTAGTATTGTCTTGACCAATTCTTTCAGTATACACTTGCATTGCTAATTTAGGACATTTTTCTTTTCCTTTCCTTTTTTTCTTTTTGTATTTTTAGGGAAAGATCTATAGGGTGCTCAGAGTCTCACTACTAAATCGGACTTGTAGTGATCTGCCTATTTACAGCCTGAGGTTACAGGCATGTGCCACCATACCCAGTCTCAATTGCCATCTCAGTGCATTCCTGGGGTGGGGCAGGCACTGCAGGCCTAGGGATCGAACCCCTGTCCCCTGAGCCTGCTTCCAGGTGCTTTAATCATTGAGCTATTTGGCCAGCCCTTACGACATTTTTCTGCTAATAATATTTTTCTAATTGTTTAATTTTGTCTTGGCTCCTATGACATGTTTTGAATCTGAATAATTATCACCCTTCATTTAATTTGTTCCCTTGGAGATGTAGAACACATGGTTGTAACACCTTATAAATCTCTTTTTAAATTGATAGAAGTTTATCCCTTTCTGGCTTTTTAAAGGGACTAACAGAAGATACTTGAAAACATTTCTTCAAGCCATGCTGGAACACACAGCTCTTACATCTCAGCACTTCAACATTTTGCTTTGTATTCAAGGTTGCCAACACATTGTGTGGGTTTCTCCTTTGGCAACTATTTTTAAATGTAGCTATTGAGGTCCATTGGAAAATTGTTCTCTGCTTCGTTTTCTTATGTACCCCTTCTTTTATTTAGCTAAGATGCTTAAAGTATGGTTCTTTTGAGAGAAACATTTGCTTTTCATTAAGAAATGAAAAGAGATGGAGCATTCAGAGGCTGGCATACGGCAGAAGACAGCGCTCACAGAAAAGAAAAGCTATATGGTATACAAGTCAAAAGAATAGGGTTGACACTTGACCCCCAAGGAAAGCACAACTTCAACGTGAAAAAATTAGCCATTTATTTCTAGTTTCAAAATAAAGTTGAAGTAATCTTTGAGAATTATGAGAAGATGGGACTTAAAAAAGAGCTTAAGAATTAACTCAGTTGTCTTCTGAATGAGATGAAATGTGTGAATTTCTTCTTTAAATTGTCAAATCAACACTATCGACAACATGATTAATGATTTGAATTGTCTCATCACCAAAGATGAAAGCCAAGCAACAACTTCCCATGAAGAACCCTACTCTGATGACACCCTGTGGTAGACACCACCAGTTGATCAGTATTCCTCATCCTATCCCAGCTCAGCAGAAATTGCCAAATCTTTCTCATCTCAGTTCTGTTTGGCATTTACAGCCAAGCATCCAACATTAAGGTAAAATGATGACTTATTAGTCATTGGTTAGAGAACCGCAAATTCATCCCTCTGATGGATCATGTAGTTGTGTAGGTTGCATTGTTTTGTGACAAGCCCCAATACAACTCTTACTAAATGCATGGAAGTTTCCATGGTTTACCACAGATGTTATTTCCACATGCACAATATCATAAAGAACATGGAAACTTTTAGATAGATTTGCTATAGATGCATTCTTCTTATATATAGAATACAGAGATCAAGTGATACAGCCACTTAACAAAATAGTCAAATTCATATCTATTTTAATGAAACTCAGAGAATATGAGACTTATGAGTAGAATTATAAAGTGAATAATTAGCAGCATTTACATTTACTGGGAGATATATAAAAAATAACAAATCAATCTACACTAAGTTCATTTAGCTTTAGTTTTACACCTCCTAGGACAGGAATTGTGTAGCCTACAAAACAATTTATATTTTATCTGTACCATCTAATTAATTAAATAGCCTCAGAGTACCAGACTCACAAATCTCGTTAATAGCTGAATACTGAAATAAAGGCTGTTCACCCCTACTAGAATAATATTTGCATATCCCCACCTGTGATGAGTAATAAGCACCTGCCACAAATCAGAATTATGAATTTTGTACACCTAACAAAACCGCAGGGGAAATTATACCTCAGACATTCCATAATAATTGCAGCTAAGCTGTTTAGTGCCATCCACTTATTCTGCCTGAAGTGTTTAAAGCAGCAACAGTTGTAAATGAATTCAGGCACATATTCAAGGGAATTTTTTTCAGAAAGTTTTTCTATCTCGCCATATGTAATTATCTTTATGGAAGGATTCAGCTGCAAGTCATAGCACATTCACATTTAAAGAAGCAAATTAGAAGAAAATAAGATTTCTTCCATCATTCTATAAAGGTGTGTGTTAGAATTTTGTCGTTGAAACTTTGGAGCACATTAAGATATATTTTCAGGTATTGACATTCTAGAGAAGTTGACTCACCCCGAGGTGAATATCATGTGTTGACAGCAACTGTGAAAAGATATGCAGAGTGGATAGTTCAGGGCATTGTGGCATTGACAGAGCAAAGCCTGGACTGGTGACTACAGATTTCACAGAGAAATACTGCAGCTCATTCCTGAAATGGCTTGGCTGAACTCCAGCACTAAACTGGAGTCTATAGGTTTCTGGAAAAGAATCTAGCTAGACATCAGCACAATTCTGGACTAATAACACAGAAAAGTAGTAGTGTCAAAGAGTATATTTGTTTTTACTGGTAAGCTCCCCCAGGAGAAATACCATGGCAGTGTCCAACATAGATGTCACATAAGAGGAAAAAAGAATACTGTAGTGTCAGCTGTTCATAGTAATGCCCAAGTTCTGGTTAACTATAGTACCTGATTCAATGAGAAATTACTTCAACAGGAGAAACATACAGTTTGTTTAGGAAATGTAGAAGTGATTCAACAATTTTGGTGCCAACAGGGTGTCCTGGTGACCTACTACAAGACCCAATGTCAGCTCTTTCCAAGGATTACCCTGTGATCTTGAACAAGTCAGTGTCTCTGAGCTTTCTCTTTCCACATTTAGAAAATATTATTAAAAGAAAAATTTCATCCCTCTACTAATTGGTCAATAACAAAAAAATCACCTCCTGTTGGAATGGTTGTGTGCTTCAGTAGCTGCAGGTACACACCTTAACACCCACTGCAAGTGACTAGCACTGGTTTATTTTCCCCATGAGAGCTTTGGCTGTTGGATGCTTGGCTGCTTGCCTGAAGCCAGCTTCTCTACTGAGGAGACCATTGCAGCAGGGACAAAGGGCACAGAGACAAGCTGTGAAAGGAATGCAATCCTCAAAGACAAAAAATCCCTTGGGTTGAGTGTGTGTATGTGTATGTATGTATGTATGCATGTATGTATGTATGTGTGTATGTTAGCCCTAGTACATGTCAAAACAAACCAGCCTAATTTTCTAGAAAAATACTTTAAAAATAATTGGGATTTATGCATTTTCAAAAGAGCAGTAGTGCAATGAGCCACCAAGAACTTGATTGAGCCAAGTTATTTGAGGCTCCCTAAGGTGACAAGACAGTCTGTAGGCTTTAGAAAGGAAGCGTGTGTAGCCTATTACCATGATGAAGTGAAATTTAAAATTACATTTTATATTTGTAAAGGACTAACAGCCAAGGTCCCTATGGATTGTCAGATACTGCATAAAATGCCATAAAAATCAGACCATAATCTCGCACTAACTTACATATTAGCCTCAGGCAGTAAAGATGGTTTTTATTAGAACCAGATTTTGTGAGGGGGAAAAAGTTATGCGCAGTTTATCCTGGCTTTTCAGGCACTTTGCTTCCTGCCTGGAGTTAACATGATGTATTCCTAGTGATTAAATAAACTTGTCTAGCAGCTCTCCTCATGCTCTTGAAAGGAGGCAAAGTAAAGAAGAATTTACTGTGAAGAGAGGTCTTAATTCTACCCCTGAAATGTGTCCCTATTTTATTCCAATCATTTCTATAGAACCCAAGAAAGGCATGAAAAATTAAAGTTTTGAAAGAAGCCTCTTGCAAAGACTCCATTGTATTTTGTGTGCTATTACACTTACAACCTTGTAGCTTTGAAAACAGACAGTAATAAATGTGAGAAGAATCCAGAAGACAGGAGAATCCATTGTTAGCACCATGAATGCAAAAGGCCTCGAAAATATCATTTATAGCACTAAACATGCTAATGTCTGATTTTTATCTTCCATTCTTGAATTAAAGTTTACAGTAGCTTGGAAGCCAAATCTGAGACAAATTGCTGGCTATTTAGATTTGCTTCGTTCCCCTTTTAATTGAATATCTAAACCCAGACATTTTCCAAAGCTGGTTTGAGCGGAAGTTTGAAGTTTCCATCTCCACTAACATTTCAGTTAGAGATAAACCTTCCACAGTTGTGTAGTTATAATGCAGATGAGGTGCCCCACCTGAGTGCTGAGAATTCTGAGTGAGGAGCACATTACGGACTCCTGAAAATGGGCATGAAAGAAAGCTCGGATGAGTCCTGCTGCTATGCTGACCTCTTTCCTAGTACGATACCCATTATTCACTAGCTGTTTGATGTTAGGTACCTAGATTACTTCACCTAAGCTTTAATTTTCTGTATTTGTTTTTCAACTACAAAATGATATTTGCCTTAACATATTATTGAGACAATTAAATAAGCTTTCTTACGACTTGGGCTCCTTTAATAGATATACCACAATAAAGAAGTCCCCCATGGTCTAAGCCACATTGGCCAAAGGAAAATGCTTTGAAGGAAGAAGACATTAAGCATTCATTGCCAGACAGAGGGAGTGAGATGGGGCTAATAAAATAAAGACTAAAAAAATCCCTTCTAAAACTTTATACTGTCTCCAACTATGGTTTCTCTTATCACCTGTAGAAGCATTTCCCATCACTTTGTTAATCTGTCATTTTCAGGCCTCTTAATGAATTTTGTATTTCTAAACCTAGAGAACATTTTCTGCTTCTTATTTATTAGACTTAAAACTAATACACCTGGAGAGCTGCAGATAGAATGAGTGTATAATTCGGAGGGTTTGAAGAATTAACATCTTAGTAAATGATTGAACTTGGAAAAGTTTTTGACTCTCCTGAGTTTATTTTCTTTCTCATTTATCAGAAATAAACAAACAACTGACCTTACATATAAAGTTCCCTTCAGGACCGAGGTCTAACAGTGCACAGAAACGTCTAATGCCATGTCAGGAATATTGCAATCACAGTTATTGTTGTCTACCGCTTTATCGCAAGCTTCACCAGGTTGTACGAAGTATTTATATGTCTATCCCCAGTGCCTAGCTCAGCGTTGGAAGTGTAGTTCATGTTGAGCAAATTTTTACTTATTGAATAAGGAACAACGGCTTAATAATACAGCAAATACCTGTGAAGCCAAGGTTTGGCTTGGACATCCATTTCATTTTCATTTGAATACATCCAAACATTTTGTTCCATAAGAGAGGAATAGTAGGTGAATAAGCGAGCAAAGTTCCATCTGCATTCGCAGCCGCTGCCCTGCGCTCACGTCGTTGCCTGAGCACATGCTCCTCACAGATCAGTGGGAGCATCAGATTCTCATGTGAACTCAAACCCTACTGTGAATTGAGTGTAGGAGGGGTCTGGGTTCCCTGCTACTAATAATAACCCAAAGTCTGATGATCTGAGGTGAAGGTGAGGTGATAATCTACCTTTGGGGAAGAACTTCAGATATAAATTAACAGTGACAGAGAGGTTTGACTGTACAGAGACCATAATAAATCAGTTGTCTGCATACACATGTCAGAATCATGTCAGTGAACGGTAAGGGACAACGTCCATCCACTTTCAAGGTGGATGAGTCCAGCGGATTCAGTTGCACAGCTGCATTCTGTGGCAGGCCTTAAGTCAAAATCTCACATTTCTTTTAGTCCATGCTTGGTTCACTCATAATTTTCTTCACCTCTTCTATCTGCTCTTCCTCTCTGCTCTGCATGCTTGACTCAACCACGCTTTTGAGTAAAACAACAAATAAAACACAATAGAACTTCTTTGAGAGCTGGGAAATGTCCAATAATAAGACAGCAGAAGACCCGAAGAGGGGCAGTTGGAGTAAAGCTGCCCTCAGAAGAAAATGCCAACTCCTATATAATTAGGGGTGATTTCTAACAAGGAATTTACATTCTCCAAGCCTGCCTTGTGTAATCTGTGGCAGCGAGCAAGCCAATGAAACAGGAAACCTTCAAAACTGCTTTACAAATGGAGACCAAGCACCTGGCATTGAAAGGCGTTTTCCAAAAGAAAATGTGACCACACAGAACAGAAGCAATTATTGAAGGCCACCACTTCATCCAACGTGCCTGCATGGAGAGTGTCATTCTTTGCGGCTAAACACACTTCGAACGCTGAGGGTTTCTTTACTGTTGCTGAGGAGTGGATCCTATCTTGTTGAGGATGTTTGTTTTGAACTTGTATGAGATGCTGCAGTTCAAAAGGCAGCACACGTTCCCCCAGCAGCATAACTGTATGAATTGATAAAATAGCAGAAGAGCACCAACGCTGCCTCCCCAGTACCTTCAAACCCATCATGAGATGGTCTACAGAATCTTGCTTGAAACTGTTTTGTATATGCTGTATACAGACCTTTACTGCGTTGTTTCTTGTTTTGTCAACTAGACTTGGAAGAAATACAGGTTCTTATTAAATCGAACATTTTCTCAAGCACCAAACTATAGATTGCACCTAGTAGGCACTCACCAAAGAATCTGTGCAATGGAATAGGTGACTCTGATACATTATAAATTTCAAAATGATCTCTTTCTAAAGAAAAAGACCTTAACCTTTCATTTGGATGCCATTTTATGGGTTATTTTTGATTCTTTAAAGATGAAGTGTAATGCTTTTTTTTTTTATACTATACGAGTATTAGCTCTCCCCTGACAATAAGACAGGCAGAAAGATGACGGTGGTTGGCTCTTTTTTTCTCCAAGCCATTATGCAGAGAATAAGCTCTGAGCAATGAGGTCATAACCCTGTGTCTAACAAAGAAGCAGCCTGCATCTTAGAATTAAACATCTCAGTCCATTCCCTGTAATTAGTTAACAATTTCTGCTTGATTAAAATGTGCACAATTTTCCATTTGCTTAATTTTTAATTAAAATTTTGGATTAAAACTATCTAAGAAATTTTTTATGTCTTTCCCTTCCCTCAAAAACATTTTTCCGTCATAGATAAACCTGTAATTAGAATTTTAATGGTCATTTTCCAGTGATAAATACTCTCTGCACGGATGTTAAAGCAGAGGCAAGCAACAGTCTCTGCTATGCCTGCACCCCCCCACCCCTCCCCACCCCCCGTTATTATGGTGGAGCCTTCAAGGACTGGACGGAGCTTGGCACGTAGGAGCACACGCTGAGTCACCGCGAAGCCCCGGAGTTGCAGGGCCTCGGGCTGTTATGGCTGAGCAGCTATGAGTGTGCAGAAATTGGTGCTTTGTCTGCCCTAATTCCCCGAGCCATCTGCGCCACACAGGAAACGAGGTGAACTCATGCAATGCGAATGTGTTCAAGTGCGCTGTTGACAAGCTTTTTTTTAATTTAAATTTAATTCTTCGGATTTTGTTTGTAACTTTTGAAGCCTATTGATCTGAGCTGATCTGTGTCCCAAAAGACTGACATTATTTTCTATTCATCTTGGCAAAATAAGAGATCGTAGCTTATGTAATAGACAATAATAAACAACAGAGATGAACAATCGGGGCAGTTTCAAGTTCCTTTAAGATTTTATTATTTGTTCTACTAAACATTTTGTAGCTGAAGTTGATATATAAGACATAATGTTGTCTTCCTGATTTTGCTAGTCTCACATGTGTGAAGCCATTCTTTTTTTTTCAGATCATTATAGACATGTGATAAGAGTTAAAACTGATGTCTTTTCATAAATGGCTTAGCAAACATGTATGTTGAGCCATAACAATTTAAAATAATTCTCAGGATAGAATGCATGAACTTTCTGCATAGGCCCTCCAGACTGGATATATTTATGACAATGTAATGATTAGAGGGTAGCATGTAATATTTATAAGCAGCATTTACTAAGATCAGTATGTGCTGAGATTTTTAAGGGCAAGAAATTCTTGAGCTCTAGTTTCTATTTGTAGTGAAAGTAGGGATAGGTTGCTTTTCTCAGATTTACAAATTAAAACCCAGAGCTTAGGGCTATTACCTTTTAGACCTGATACAGTGTGAGCAGAAGGTGCATGTGAGTGTGTGTGTGTGTATGTGTGTGTGTGTGTGTGAAAGGGGGGAGAGACAGACAGACACAGAGACAAAGAAAGGGATAGACAGACAGAAACACACAGTGAGAGACAGAGGCAGAGAGAGACAGGGAGACAAAGCAGAGGGAGACAGACCATATTGTTGAGCACTACACATGGTTCTTCATAATCTGGTTCTGCCTTATAATGAAAAGTCTGATCCTCTAGTGACAACATGATGACAATTTACTTTGACCTCAGATGTCTTAACAGTATTCCGACTGATATTTTGGCTTAAATAATTTCTGCTTTGTGGCCTGTGTCTCATGTATTATAGGATGTGCTGGGGCATCCTGGGCTTCTGTCCATTAGATGCAAGATGGTTGTATCAATACCTCCTCAATGCATGCAAAAGAGTCATTGTCAAACATCCCTTGGGAAAAATATTCCTCCTCCTAGTCTTTTTTTCTAACTATTGAGTTAGAGTCATACTTAGCCTTTTATTTCCCTATATTATATCATGTTTGTTGGCCAGGATTCAGTGGAAGAAAAAGAAAGCCTTTAAGAGTTTTGAGAACTCAGTGTTTATAACACAGTAGGAAGATTTCTAGGAGAGAAATTCAGGGAAGAGCCTAGAGGTTTAAGCCTACAGACTTAAGGGTATGAAACTTTCAAACTAGGAACCAGATAAAGAAGTTACTACCACTAATGCTGCAGCCAAAGCTGCCTCTCACACCTATAATGCTGTTGGCCAAACTGGGGAACTGAGAGCATGTATTCGTCCTGCCCTAATTTCCATAACCAATGGAAGCATCAGTGTCTCCATCCACAGTTAGGCCTTCTGTGCACATCATGCATAAATTGGACCTCATCCAAAAAAAAGATTTCTAGCTTGGAAAAAGTTTAGAAAATTATGTTATCACTTTCTAGCCCTGTAAATACATGTAGATAATAAAGGTAGAGGTTTGGAAAAAGTTGCTGTGAACCGCAGTAGTTTTTCTAGTATATCATTCTGTGGTGCATTTTGTTCATTTGGTGCACATTAAACCCTCTCCAAAAGTGTGTTCCAGTTGCTTATTCATTAATCACCAGTTGGTCAAATCTTGCAAG
Source organism: Capromys pilorides (assembly GCA_004027915.1). Taxonomy (NCBI): domain Eukaryota; kingdom Metazoa; phylum Chordata; class Mammalia; order Rodentia; family Capromyidae; genus Capromys; species Capromys pilorides. The sequence continues at coordinate 11,244 of PVKN010021445.1, forward strand.
TATTATACTTATCAAATGACTATGCTGCTAGGACTCCCTTAAGTGCCAACAACTCAAATTAGTTTATTAAAATGCATTAGTAGACAGGCGTGGTGGCGCACATCTGTAATCCCAGCACTTGGAAGGCTGAGGCAGGAGGACTGATGTGAGTTGGAGACCAGCCTGGGCTACAAAATTGAGCTCAAGTCCAGCCTGAACTGTATATCAAAGCCCTGTCTCAAAAAATAAAATAAAATAAAATGCATTAGTAAACATACGTTAGTAAAGAAAGTAAAAAATTAAGTAGGTAGGTACTAGACATGGTAGGAAGAGTCATTATCCTGCCCCCTACTGAAAGATTCCTGTTTTGTATTTGTGCTCTTCTGCTTTGTGACTCACTTACCCATTTGATTCTGATTTAATCAATTTTACCTGAGCAATTGTGCTTGTAATCTTATTGATTGACCATAGTTTTGTCCCATCTCAGGTGCAAGTTCCCATGTTTTCTACCTTAGATCCACTTCACCTCATGGTTTTGCTCTACAAAAATCTCTAGAAAAGACAGGTTCCTTGGCAACCCTCTTGGGTCCCCTTTTGTCCCTCTTATATACAGAAACTTTCTTTCCCCCCAATAAATATTTCTGCTCTTACGAGAGAGAGAGAGAGAGAGAGAGAGAGAGAGAGAGAGAGAGAGAGAGAGAGAGAGAGAGAGAGAGAGAGAAATGGTAAAGCTAGACTCGTACCTGCTGGGCACGGTGGGACACACCTGTAATCCCAGTGCTGGAGAGGCTGAAAGCAGGAGATTCACTATGAGTTCAAGCTGCAGTGAGGCCCTATATCATTAAAAAATAAATAAAAACTAGACTTATAAACGTCTTTAACTCTCTCTTTTTCTCCTCGCTCTCTGTCCCTTTCCTTAATCTATATTTTCATCTTCATCTCAACATGTTTGCTAGATAAGGCTTCTGCATGGAATGCTGAACTTCATTAATCACTGTATTATTTACAGGGGCTATTGTGTGAAAAATCTGATAATGAAGTGCCCCCCCCCAAAGATTATTTAAAAGATAATGAGTTACAGACAAGAACTCTCATTTTTCTTGCTTTCTGTATATTTCTTGGATGAAGCACTGTGGCCAGTGGGTGGGGGGACATTATGCTTGGCCCCCTGGAATGCCAATGTCTAACTGTACAGTTCATTGTGTAAGGAGGAAAGTTAGGTTCTAGGGTGTTTAGGTTTGGTCTACATATTCTCTCAAAGGCTCATGTTATAGTGGTGGTGGGGTCACAATCGCTGAATCTGGTGTGAGATGCTGGGAGTAAGGGTGTGTGATCATTAAACTGGCTCGGCACTGCCTTAATCCAAGGAATGGTCATTCCTCCCAGCAACCATTTATAGACCTACTTATAATATTCCTCATCATTCTATCAAAGCCCTGAAGAAAGAGTAGTCACCAGCTAGAGTGATACAAGAAAATGCCCAGCCTTGTGGACAAGCTATGGGGTGCTTGGTATTAGTAAGTTACTGTACTGGCATTATTTAGATAATATGCAAATTTAGAAGAAAATGTCCATTAGATATATTGATACTTTACTATAGAAATCTTTTTTTTAGTTTATTTATTTAGGACAGAGTCTACCAGGTCTACAGTATCTCACTACCTATATCAGACTTGTAGTGACTTTTTTGTTTTCAGTCTTCCAAAGTGCTAGGATTACAGGCATGCATCACCATGCCCAGTCTCAATCACCCTCTCTGTGCATCCATGGGTGACCCCGGCCTCTGTTCTGTGGCTCACCAGGTGCTTTAGACCACTGAGCTATCAGGCCCACCCTTTATAGAAATCTTTTGATATCTTTTGATTGCAAATAACAGAATTAACTCACCCTAATTACTCCTGATTTGGGGCTATTAGTAATCTGTAGAAATATTACTACTGGTATCTTCCTTCTTCCATGCACAGGCAAAACTGTGAAAAGGAAGCCTCTGCTGTCTTGCTGTGGCCTGGAACCTGGCAAATGCATGTGCTTTCATGAGTGTTCGTGGGTCAAATGGTGAGGGTAAAAGAAAAAAATAATTGATTACACCTAGGGGTGAATACCATCCTTACAAGCCAAAGCAGAGAGGCTCCCTTTCTCCTTTTCTGAAACAACTGTGTGGAAAGGAAAACTCAGCTTCTGTGAAGGGTGATGGAGGGGCAGCTGATCTTCTCTGACATGCTTCACGTTATCCTTATCCTTTCCTTGCCCTTGTGCTGTAAGTCTATCTTCCTGCTATGATATTTTTATTGAATTTTTAATATGTGAATGAATCACCCTATAAAATGTAAGCTCTCACTTGAATAAAATTGCACAAACAAAATACTCCAGGAAAAAATGAAGTAAATAAGTCTCTTCAGTGGTAGCTATTTATAAGAACTCCCTCCATCTTTCAAATGCTCTGATTTCATTGGCCTTAAGTGTTTTTTTTTTTTTTTCGTTGTTGGAATTTCAGCGAGAAAGACGTAAGGTCTGGGAGAAGTGGCACTTTATCTTGGTTGGTTATGAAAACATTAAAAAAGTTATAATGACTAAAAATATTTTAAGTGAACATATAAAATGCTTCAGATTTCTCTTAATCTTTTATGGAGTAGGATGCACAGGGGAGAGATGAGTGCATATGAGTATGATTAAAATCAATGAAGACCATTGCTGGTGTTAACACATGACAACAATATTGTACACCATTGTGGCACATAAGATGATATCACTCATAAATCCTCTGCCCTTCCTCGTGTTTCTATAAAAACACATCAAATCTTTTTGACTGATTAACAAAGCTATGCTCTGCAGGCACTACTGACCCTGAAGTTATTGGTCTTACCAAAAGTATCTGAAGCTATAAATCAGGAGCAGTTTGCCTTATTAAGACCAGGAAGATGACTCATGGGAAAAAAATAAAAGACAGCACTTATTCAGGGTTATTTGGGACATGATTGTATAGTATCACAGTTTGGATGCTATAAGAATATGCATCCTATTCAATTCTTTCAAATGGGATTACTGAAAATTAAATGGGGCAGCTCAGATTATAGAAAGCAACCATTGCTCTACAGATCATGTTTTACTTTATAGAAAATATTATTATACTTAGCTAGCATAGGTGGAATTCAATAAGGCTATGGATTTTTACATTTTGTATTGTCACTTAATAGTTTCCTAAATCACTTCTGTCCTTGAGTTAAAATAATCAACTTTGATAAGGGTTTTGCAGTTACAGTAGAATGATAAGAGAGAATGGAGATCAGTAAAAATTCTATTCACTACATATTGTATTGTATGGAACCACCAAAAGATTTATGTCATGTTAATGGAAAGATATGAAGGGTCGTTCCTCCCAGCAACCATTTAGAGACCTCTTATAATATTCCTCATCATTCTATCAAAACCCTGAAGAAAGAAAGAGTAGTCACCAGCTAGAGTGATACAACAAAATGCCCAGCCTTGTGGACAAGCTACGGGGTGCTTGATATTAGTAAGTTATTGTACTGGCATTATTTAGATAATATGCAAATTTGTAAGAAAATGTCCATTAGATAGGTTGATACTTTATTATAGAAATCTTTTATTTATTTATTTATTTAGGACAGGGTTTACTGGATCTACAGCGTCTCACTACATAGATCAGACTTGTAGTGATTTTTTTGTTTTCAGTCTCCCAAAGTGCTAGAATTACAGTCGTGCGCCCCCACACCCAGGCTCAATCACCCTCTCTGTGCATCCATGGGTGACCTTGGCCTCTGTGCTGTGGCTAAACAGGTGCTTTTGTCCACTGAGGTATCAGGCCCCCCCTTTATAGAAATCTTTTGATATCTTTTGATTGCAAATAACAGAATTAACTCACCCTAATATAAGTAAAATGTTATATTTTGGGCTTTGTTTAAATAAGTTTCTGGAATGTGTAACTTCCCCTACTTATATCTATAGTTTTCACATTCAATCAGTTTTCCAAGTTGGCTGGTTTTATTGGACAGATTTTGACCAGAATTTCCCAAGATTATTAGGCAAGTAATTAGTGATACTCTGAAAATATCCGTTTATGCATTTGTCTAACAAACATTTCTGTGTTTTCTAGGCTTCCTAAGAACCAATCAGTACTGTGAAAGCACTTTATAAACCATAGGACACTGAAAAAATATAAAAGACCCATGCTTCTTGTCATCCTAGTCACCACCCACTGAAATCTCAAAAATGGGTTTTGTAATGATACCATTCGAGCTCAAGGAATCAAATAAAAAAAGAACAAATGTACTGGGGGCCATGGATCAA
>PVKN010021446.1:0-15528 GCA_004027915.1 Capromys pilorides
ATTTTTATTTTTGACACAGGATCTCACTAAATCATTAAGTTGTCCAGCCTGGGCTCAAATGTATAATCCTCTTGCCTCACCTCTCAGATTGCCAGGACTAAAAGCGTGCACGACCAAGTCTGCTTCAGCTTTTTATTTCATGAAATCTGTCATTGTTGACTTTTCTGGATGCTACTCAGAATAAAAGCAGCTATTTCTAGCTGACTCAACACACATCCCAGAATACTGCATTTCTGTTCTAAAGTTAATAATGATCTCCACCAGTAGATACCGGTTTTTGAAAGATGTGAGGTCCTTGTAGGCATGATGTGCAGGGCAAACATGGGTGACACGGAGGCTTGCGTCTCAGGAATTAATATCACAGTAGCGCTAAGTCCACAAGGCATAAGACGACTGGTAGAGCTGTCTACTCCACGTGTCATAAGGGATTCAAGGAGGGAGATTTTCCTGTGTGCCTTTGGAGCAGGAATGAAGGTTTCATTGCTTGAAGGACAAGTGAATAGTTCTCAAAGGAAGGATGAGATTTTAAGATTAGGATAGGTGTAGCGGAGAGGCAATGAATCGCTTATTGAGCACCTGCTATGCACAAGACATTATACTAAGGTTTGACATATTCTAGAAAAGGATCTGAATAGGTCTGACGCTGGGCCATGTTGAAGGAACCCATGGTGGAGACAGTGACTTCCACTTTGTTCATCCTCACAATAGCTGCAGAAGTCGCTAGGTGATGTAAGGGATTCATTCCAGAATGGGACCCACAACTTACAAATGGTAAGCTCCCTTATGTAAAGTGGTGTAATTTCAGAGAAGCTATGTGCATCCTGAAGTACACCTTAAACCATATCTACAGGACTCCTCACCTATACTAGTGTCAGTGCTATGAAAATAGCTGTCCATTAAGGGAATCATGACAAGAAAACCTCAATATAGGCTCAGGACAGATGCAGCTATTTTTCTGGATATTTTCAATCCAGGGTAGTTGGCACCGCAGGCATGGAGAGTCAAGGGTGCTCAGGAATGGATTGGGTTTCTGGATATTGGTTACTTGTGCCTGTTGGGTAGATGATTTCACTCAAGCTGGTAAATGTGTAGCTAGAGACAAGTGACTAGGTAAAGAACAAGAAGTTTATAAAATTCTGAGTCAAAAATATACAAGGATGCTGCCACTCAGGGATCTTCACTCTGAGCAGGTGGTGCAGTCTATAGGCACAGATCTTCGTGGGAATGCTGGAGTGCAAGATACTGTTTATGCAGCAGCAGCAGCACCCCCTGGTTGCAATGTATTTATCTTTATGTTCACCAGATTTCTATTGCTGTGACATAACACCCAAGAAGATCATCTGCAACGAGGTTTATTTTGGTTTGTAGCTTCAGAAGCTTCAGTCCATGTTCACTTGCTTGGCTTGCTTCTGGGCCTGTGTTGAGGTAGAGACATCATGAGGGTTGAAGGGATGCCAGGGTCAAGGGACAAGATGTGCCCTCCAAAGTCAGGCCCTTGGTGATCTGTTTGTTTCAGTGAGCACCAGCTTCCAAGAATTTCATCATTGCTTAATAGCACCACTGGCTGAGGACCAAACTCTCAACACATGAGTCTGAGGCTATCTGTTAGGGTTTGTGTCTAGATGTTCCCTCAAAGCCTCATGAAGTCATGGAGCAGGCTTCTAGAGCTTAGGATTAATTCATGATTCAATGATAGGATTAGTGCTACACTTGTCCTGGAGTAGACAGCCTGAATGTGATATAAGGAAGTGAGGGGGGCTTGCTCCTTTGGCACACTCATTGTTTTGCTGTTCACCACCACCATGAACTGCTGCCCTCTGCCATGTGCCACTCTGCCTTGGAGCCAACTGAAATCTCCAAAAACTGTGAGCTAAATAAACCTTTCCTTCCTCCATTTTGGCTGTTGGGCATTTTGTCCCATTAAGGAGAGAAAAGTAACCCAGATATCACCTGTAGTGGATTTCTAACTGGTGACCAACTTATTACACACAGCTGAATTAAATTAGCATGGTGCTGGGTGTGGGAGGCCCAACTGGGAATTGTTGCCAGCAGCACAAAAGGCAGAATGGGAGAAGTTGCAAAAAACACTGTTAGGATCCTGTTTGGAGAAGCTGTTGGAGCTGATGGAAGCTGTAAGTTTTCTCAGGCCGTTATGCTAGAGGACCCTGTCATGCTGGCTTTCCTGATGAACTTTGGAAAAGCTTTGTTTTTCATCTTAACATCACTTTCTGTCTCTTGAGGGGAAGATGGTGCACTGCTCAGCCTCATGGAGAAGCTTGTCACATTGACTTTCCTGCTGGGAACTTAGTGTTCCTCATCTCTGGATGAGCTCAGGGCCTCACTATTGCTGAGGATGGCTGTGACACTTTTGGAGAGCTCTAGTTTTTACCTTGAACATTGCCTCCTAGCTCCAGTTCAGATCCCTCAGCCTGTTAGCTGAGATCCTTTGTCTCATTGGCATAGACCTCTATGCTTCCACCACTGAACTTTGGGCCTTTCTAGCACAGATCCATGAAGCTGACCTGCATGAGACTTTGTTGTGGGTTCTAGGCCTCCAGCTGGTCTTGTGAAAGACATTGTTATAAGCTCTAGATTTTCAGCTGGACTCATGCAGGACATTAGGATCGAGGCCCTCATCTGGAGTCATTAGTGTTATTTGTATGGACAGATTTCCTGCATTTATTATATATGATTCTTGAGTGATTCATTATAAAATACTATTATAAAATGTGTCCTGTATTATATTGTTCCCCTTGAAAAACCCCACACTACAACAAAATTCCAGACCTGATTACATCACTCTAGCTTCGCTATTGAACATTTCAGTCCCTAAATGGATCACCCTGATTCCTTTCATTAATCACTTTGTCATTCCACTGTAACAGACATGCCTCTGCATTAGTCTACTTAATCTACACAAAAGTAACCTACCTACTGCTATTGGCCAACAGCCAAAAGCCACTGGGAACATCCTGGTAGTGAACAGAGGTTCATTTTTGACTAGCCATAGCAAAGGGGTCAGCACACATGGGGGACCACGAGGCATTTCAGAAGGGAGGATGTTGGGGAAATAATGCAGTCAGCTCTGTGGTCAGAATATAGTGTACAAATAGGCTTGCTACTGCATCAGCTTGTTGGCAGAATATTTTGATGCATATAGATGTCAATGAACACTCCATCAAAGAAGCTAAGTACCAAAAGGCTGGGGTAAGCATCTTGCTTTGTGTTTAGAACAGTTTTATTTGTTCTGTGAACCAGACCTTTGTGACAAAATGTGGTTTGAGTTTCAAGCCTCAGTTTCCCCTTTGCAACTTAGGTGCAAGGAGGGTGATTCTTTCTTTACTTTCTGGCTACTTGCTCAGATAGTGGGGCTTGGAGAAGTTAACTATATGCTGAGCAACACCTTGGCCTTGAGTCTGGAAGAGGCTTGGGAAAGTGTGAAGTGGTGGGAAGCTGGAGCCAGGGAAGCTTGAAGAAGACACGTTAAGCATCGTGTGTGGGAATCTTCATCTCATTCTCTAAGAAATGCCTGGACTCTGAGGGGATGTTTGGGCAGAGCTGAGACAGGGCCAGAAATGGAGACCAGAGTTACATGACCTAGGGGTTCAGGGATTGGGTTGAAAGACAGGTAAGAGAGTGATAACACACATTATTACCAAACATCCTCTAAGATAGATAATTATACATTAGAGAGAAAAAAGAGAACAATCTAATATAGAAGTTGCTAACTCAGTGCCATATTATCTTGCCCTGGGTTATCATTGATGGTGGTACATTCTTATCTTTTATAAGTGAAACTAGCTTGTGATTCTTAATGCTGGAAAATGCTTCTTAATAGCTCCAGAATGTCCCAGAGCTCTCCAAGATATCCGAATTCTCAGGCCCCACCCAAGCCTACTAACTCTGGCAGGGTTAGGTTTGGGAAGGACAGGACAAAAAGCCTGTGTTTTATCAAGTTCTACAAGTGTTCTGATAAACACTTGCTGGAGCTTGAGAGCCACTAGGCTAGTGTGATGTCCACATGTCTAATAGACTTTGATTATACATAGATCTTGACAAGAATTAAGCTGCTTAAATAAAGTCAAATCCCTTCCTATCTTAGCCAACTCAGCACCATTCATGGTTTTGACATTAATACCATCTTTGCAGTTCTATCCAGAATTGTTTGGTATTAAAATATCACATTCCATGTCTCTGGAAGTATTGAAAGCCACAAAGTATAATTAGAAAGTATCATTTTATGAATCTGCAAATCATAGTAAACTCTTGTTTCTTTTTATTAAACAGGAAGAGACAGAGAAGGAAGACACCTTGAGAAATTACATGCATACTAATTGTGGCCTGTAGCTTCCCCATGACAAGGTTTTATTTTGAAGCCCTTTACGACTTTTATTAGAAACAAGACCTTTTTGTTACTGTTTGTTGCCCCAGGAGTTTTAAAAGAACTGATTTTCTGTCAGAAAAGATTGGAATCAATTGCAGTCTTCTCTTCTAGATAGTGCTAAAACATTTATTTAAGAGTTTAGCTGCTTGCCCAGCCTTATCTGTATTCTGAAGGACTTGTCCAATGAAATAAAATTCATTCATGCCTTTGCTCTCTGTGTTATTGACAAAGCACACACTTTATGTGACTCACAGCCAAATCCTGTCTTCTGGGAGAACTTCTCTCTAAACTTGTCTGAAAGAATTATTTTGCTATACTTTTTCCATGCCAGCTCAAGAACACCTGAATGGGAAATTTTAGGGGTGGAGAGGAAATAGCAGTAGGGCCTGTTGACTGAAAGGTTGTGAAGACCAATGGGGGAAAATTAAAGGGACATTTTGTGTGACCTAGGTTCTTTATCAAAGTGTCAGGGTTGAGCAAACTCTGAAATAATGAACTCTGTTTCACTCCTTCTAGGAGGCTCAGTTGCTTATTTGCATTTATAGACACAATAGCACTTTAGATGGATTGGCTAATGCTATATGCATGTGCAGATATGCTCATACTAAACACACTGTGATATATAACTAATATGCACTAATAATAAAAGTATGTAGAATACAATGAAACCAATACAAAACATATTTCTTTCTTTCTTTGTTTCCATTGACACATGATAATTATAATACCAGTTAGAAAAAAAATGAACACCAAAACTCCATAAAATTGAAAATGACCAACACAATGGCAAGTATAAGTCCATATCTTTGAATAATAACTTTACATGTAAATGAATGATTCTTCAGTTTAAACACACAGGTAGCTCTAAACTTGTCTGAGAGAATTATTTCACTATTGGATATAAACAAACAAATGTACAAAATGAAAAAGAGCCCTCACAGTATGCTGCTCATTTCACCTGTAAGAACATTGGTATGGCTTGTATGTCAATGTACCCCATCCAAAGTCTCATGCACTCATAGGTGGGGCGTCTCACATCTGGTTGGAACACTAGGATTAAAGGTGTGCAACACTATATTAGCCCACCATTTGGAATTAGCATAGTTCTGGGTGTCACCATCTTGAAGGCTGGTAGCCAGGATAGGATGAATGAGAAAGGCAGGCTGGCTGATGCTGCTTGCTTCCTACTGCCTTCCACCTGCCTTGCCATGGACTTTTTCCTCCTCTGCAGTGACCCTCTGCTGTACCACTCTGCCTTGGAGCCATCTGACTAGGGACTGAAACCTTTACAAACTGTGAGCTGAAAAACTCCTTTCTTCCTTAACTCATGAGTGTTGTGTATTTTGTCTGAGCAATGAGGAAATAGCTAAGACAGAGTCACACGCTAAAAGCAGTAGAATAGTAATAGAAATCCCTTCCTGCTTATCAGATGATAATAATTCAGTTTTATTAGTTGTATCTTTTACTGTTTTTCAAGAAATTCATTTATCATTTCTTAACCCAAAAACTACCTCATGAAGCAACCATTCCTGATTTACATGCTAGGAATCTAATGGAGGTTCAGGCAAGTGAAGGACTGAGCTAAGATTCTACCCCACCTTCAAGCAGCCCTTTCTACCATGTATCAGGAAGCTACCATCTCTGTGTGTAAGGAGAGCTGCTCCCTGATCTCCTAGGGATGTCTGGGGTTACCTTAAGGGCATGGATTACAGCCTGTGCTGCAGAGAAGGAAGGCTAAGGCAATGTGGCATCTTCTTAAATCCCTGATTTATCAGTGTAAGTATCTTTAACACTGGGCAGAAAAGACTATTTGTCTTCAAAAGTCTTTCGTAGAGAAAAAAATTGTTATGTTTTTGAAAGAGACATGAGAAGGACCTCTTAGAGGCAGATACACACTCAAGAATCAAGTTTACCAATTTTCTTGATATTAAGTCTCTGAGCAAGTATATACTTTGTAATGAAACATCCATCTATACAAGTATTTTTTGAAACAGTCAATAGAACCATGCAACTGAAGAAGGTAAATGTGCTCGTCAGGCAGAAGATTGGAGAAATGAGTGCCAGGATGCCTCAGGATACGTCTTTAACATGTATGAAAAGAAAACCAGCTTACCAGCTTATGGACAAAAGGGTTTCTGAGCACCAATCCAACTGAAGCAAATTGTAAGTGGAGCAGGGTGCTAAACAGAACTACTGCAAACCATCAGGCAGGCAGCTCATTAAGTAATTAAGCTAAGGATCCAAACAATGAAGAGTAAAACAGAACTCAACTTTCATCTTCTAGGAGATAAATGTGGCCAGCTGAGTATTTTCTCTTTAGAAGTCCACTATTTACCCAGTGAAGCCTACAGGGACGACTGGGCCAGAAGTCAGGATCCAATCACATGCTCTGCTGTATATTTTCTCTCTGGCCGTTCTCTGAGAATCTCTTTGATTTTGACTATTTTGTGTGACTACAACAAAACTTATAATGAAAAAGGTGGATTTGGTTTATAGTTTTGGAGCCTAAAATTCTAGATAGTCCTGGCTGTAACCACTGTCTCAGTCTCTTCTCTACGTAACACCTCTGAGTAACAGCAGACTTCTTTACTCCAAGTCTCAGACTCTTCTTCAAGTGTTCTTAATGGGAGTGCTGCTGGAAAGGCAGGGATGGCAACTTCCAATGGTAGGACTGTTTTCCCCCTGCCCTGTTTTTGGAAAACTCTGCCAATCATAGTCCAGCTCTGTTCAAGCAGGCCCTGGTGAGATCTCTTGTGGAGGACTACCTGGGTGACTCTTCTTGAAAGAAGAGCATTGTTTTCATTTTGGCTGAGCCTGACCCTATTTCCATGTATTGATGTATACAAGCTGGCTAAATCTTTTCCTTATCCCTTCAATTAGCTTTAAACAATCATATTGGTTTAGCAGAGGTGCTGGTGGCAGTCTTTGAGGACATCAGGCATGTTTCTCCAGAAGCTCCTACCTGCTGTTCAGTAGCATGAGCAGGGTCGAGATGGGATGAAGAGCCACTGCTCCACCGTGTTGGCTGAGATTGGGCCTTGAGAGAGAAGCTATAACTTCCTGGGTCTTGAAAGATTAAGTATCAGAGCTTAAACACTGACCTCAAAACATTAGATACTCAAAGCTCGATAACTTATAATGAAAAAGGTGGATTTGGTTTATAGTTTTGGAGCCTAAAATTCTAGATAGTCCTTGCTGTGACCACTGTCTCAGTCTCTTTACCCAGTGAAGGCTACAGGGATGACTGGGCCAGAAGTCAGGATCCAGCCACAAGCTCTGCTGTATATTTTCTCTCTGGCTATGCTCTGAGATTCTCTTTGATTTATATTTATAATCCTATGAATAAATTATTGGAATCCCGTCAAGCTAATTTCACACTAATACCACACTGTTTTGGTTACTTTTCTCTGGTTGCTGGAACAAAATACCAAACATCCAGTTGTATATCTCAGCTGTATATGCAGGTTACTCTTTCTCAGTTGTATATGCAGGTTACTATTTCTGCGTATCCTCTCCGCACATTGCAGAGGTGAATGCAAGCCTCCTTCCTGGTCCAGCTCATGGCACTCACCTACTTTCTGCCAATCTCACAGTCACTCATCCTTACGCCACTCTTTTTTTCCTAAATGAATAAAACATGAGCCTGGCCTTGGGTTGAGGCCTTTGCATTGGATAGCCACTGTCTTGGCTGGACTTAGGACCCCTTAACTCCCCATAACAACAAATATGCCCTACTGTCTTTATTCTTGCTATGGGTTACACTGGGTGTGTGTTATGGTTTGTATACAGTTGTTCCCCACAAAGCCTCGGGCAGTCATGGAATGCATTTCTAGTGCTTGCAATTAATTCATGAACCAGTGCCGGGATTACGGGTGTGAGTACTACACCCTGGCTGGGGTGGATATCCTGGATGCAAAATAAGGGAGACAGACTTTGTCTTTGTTGTTGTTGTTAGTGGTGCCAGTTACTCTTCCCTTTTGCTATTGCTCTTTGCTGTTTTTCACTGCCATAAACTGCTGTTTTCTGCCATGTTCCAGGCTGTGTTGGAACCAGAGGAGTATGGGCTGAAACCTCCACTAGATCTTCTCCTTTTCCCTTCAATTCACTTTAAGCAATTGTATGACGTTAGCTGAGGTACTGGTGGTAGTCTTTGAAGAAAACAGGGATGTTTCCTCAGAAACCTGAAATCTCCACTGTGAGCTAAACCTTTCCTTCCTTAATTCTGGATGTTTGGTATTTTGTCCCAGCAGCCAGAGAAAGTAACCAAGACAGTGTGGTAGGTGGGAATTAGCTTGATGGAATTTCAATAATTTATTCATGGGATTATAAACTTCCTGGACTGAGATGAGGACCGGGAAGGGTCCTCTATAATCCCTGGGTTCCTTCAAGACTATTGCTCATTGTCACCTGCAGCTGAAGGGACTCTTACATCAAGAAATGAGGAATTAACAGACTGATGAGCTCAGGAGTCAGAAAGGGAGCCAAGCACTGGGGCTCATGCTTGTAATCATAGCACTCCGGTAGGTTGAGGCAGGAGGATCACAAGTCTGAGCACTGTCCAGGTAAACTAGCAACTTAATGAGATACCATTAAGGTGTCACTTGGAGTAGGTGTTTTTTATTATTGAAATCTCAAAAAGGAATTATGTTACTTTGGTTCCCACTTGAGAAACTTGAGCATTTGGGATGGTGAATATGCCAGTGTTTTTCAGCAAGGAACCTGAATGTCAACAAGGGTAAGTTTATCGCACCGTAACATCAGACTACAAATGACTAGGGGAACAAAGAGTGAAGGTCATCATTGACCTGTGAACCACTGGTGGGACTTGTGTAAAGGTTGGCTGACTCCTGGATTTGGATAAGCAAATATCTTGTATAGTGAATAAGATTTAAAAACTCTTACAGCTGGTGTGGTGGCACGCGCCTGTAATCCCAGCATTCTGAGAAGTTGAAGCAAGAGCTTACAAGTTTGGACATAGTTTGGGCAACTTAGCAACTTAGTGAGACATTTATTTATTTATTTATTTATTATTTTAAAAATTAATTTTAATGAGAAAGAAATAGCAATGAGACAGTTTCAAAACAGGTTAGTAGGATAGTTACAATAATTAATATACTGCATATTGCTGTCTTTGTAGTAGTTATTCAGAGTACAAGATTTTGAGACTTCCTTTTAAAATCAAAATAACAGGGCTAGGATTGTAGCTCTGTGCTAAGGGCTCAATCTTCAGTACTGAAAAACAACAACAACAAAAAATCATACTTATATATAGCTATATTTGACTGTGAGAAGAGAAACTCATTTAAATCCACAGCTATATGGTTTGACCTCTAGGGATTTCTTCAGGGAACACAAAGGCTCTTTTAAGGTAATGGCTGGGTCTCAGTGCTTCAAAGATGTCATCTCTATTATCATCAGCAGCACCATGATCTGGTTCTTGTTCCCATTTCTGAGATAAAGAAGGTAAGCTTGGGACTTGCTAACCAGTGGCTGTGTTCTGATGATACTTTAGCTACCTGTGGGCTGGCGAGAAAGCTCAGCAGTCTAAAGAGCCTGCTTCGGCAAGCTTAGGCAATGGCAGGGACTGCAGTTCATTCCCCAGCACCACATCCTGTGCCAGCCCCACCCACAGGTCAGGCTGAGCAAACTATAACAGAAAGAAAGAAAGAAAGAAAGAAAGAAAGAAAGAAAGAAAGAGAACAGCCTGGTTCATGCAGGACTGAGCTAGACTGCCCTTATGGGAAAATTCATCAAGGCAGCACAGAGCTCATAAAGAGACAAGTTCCTAGCTTCAGGAGTGGGAGGGAGGTCAGTGAAGGGCAGAGAGGGTCTGGGGCCTTTGCCCTTGGTCATACTGAATGTGAACCCTTGACAGAAAGGTCTGTCTAATTCCTGCCTTACTCTTATAATAAGAGTAAAGTGGGAACTCACTACATCATATTGTTCAAGAGTGTGTAAAGATTATTAGAAAGCAAGAAGGTCATGGAAAAAGACACAGCCACCAGCTTAGTAGAGTTCCTCTGGGCTGAATCTGGAGCCATGAGAGCATCCACCTGAGTAAAATCAGAATCCATGGATTTATAGTGGTTACAAACAAACATACACAAAGGTCTCATGAATGGAAAACACATGAAGGAGGCAGAATATCATCGAGTTCATAATACATTTGTTCAGGTTAACTATGGCTTCTAAAACTTGATTGAAAGTTCGAGGAACAATGAGATATTTCTAAATCATCAGCCACTCTATCTATGAGTTCTTCATCCTCAGATTCAACCAACTGCAGGTCAAAAATATTTGAAAAAAAAACTGCACCTACACCACATAAACAGGGGTCTTTATTCCTTATTGTAATTACTTAAACAGCGTAGTTAGACAGTCACTTTCATGGCATGTACATTGTGCTATGTGTTATAAGTCATCTTATGATTTAAAGTATGTGAAGGTACATATAATGTTCAAATTATGGCACCATTTTGTATATGAGACAATATGGATTTTGATATCTGTTGCAGCCCTGAGACCAATCTCATGTACATATTTTACTCCACAAGTATCCCTTCACAAAGTATGCTTTCATTAAAATGGAGAAATAATTACCCTTACAGTCAGCCCTACTGCAAACCAAATGATGCCAGTTAACCTATGAATAAAGGAAAAACTGGATCCTATCAGAGGTATTTAGAATCACTAATCTAGTAGGGCAATTAATACCTTACCTTGGTGGGACACTTTTACTTGCCTAAGGACAGAGCTGAAAATGTAGTTTTCATGTAAAGTCCAAATTTAGATCTACCTGACTTCAAAGTAGAAACCATTTCTGCTTCATTTCCCCTACATCCTGGATGGAAAAGTTGTTGCTACTGCATGGCTGGCAGATCAGTAGAGTGGTTGTGCAGGACAGACAATGGAGAAGAGATTTTTGAAGTCTTGGAAGTGACTGGGTGGACAAAAAGCCACCACATGGTCTGGGAGGTAGTGCAGTAGTGTCCCGGCTCTTTAGAGTCAGATATGTCCTCCTCCTCCTCCACATTGATCCCCTTGGAACTGTCTGATGTAGAGGGAAATATGTAAGGAGCATGGCGAAAATTCATTGCCTATCAGATAACGTGCTGAGCTGTAATGAGGATTTACTGGAAGATGCTCCAAGTCACAAACTAGATGCAGCACAAAGGATAGGAAGTTAATTATATGGTCAATTGCTCATCCATATTTACACAGCAATATTACAGGATTATTTTCACCTTGCAAAACAAATCCATTTGGATAAATGAATATTATTTCCCAATACACTCACTCCACTAAGGGACCCTCCCCCCCCCAACAGAAATACTAAGACTGGGGCAGATCTAATACTCTTCTCAAACATAATTGGATAGAATCCTATCCAGGAATAGCCCTTAAAGAGAAAGTCTGTTTTATAAGTATTTGATAGCGCAGAAGCCTGCTAAAGATTTCAGAGGGCCCTGGGGGGAGTCTGTGAACATTCTTAGCAGAATGTGATTTCACTCCATAGGGAGATCTTCTGGATGAGAAGTTTTTACATTTTTTTAGTTGTAAATGAAGTCATCCTTTGCACTTGGGATTAACTCAGCCAAAAAATACACAGAGAAAATAAATGTCCTTAACGTGGGCAAAGCCAACGACTATAATTTGTTCAAATGCTTAGTATTTGTACACTTGAATCATTTCCCATCCCCACTCCCACTCCACCCCCATTATAGAAGGCCTCATTTATTTCTGGTGGGCAAGGAAAGATGCATTATAAACAACATGTAATATATAACGGAAGCCTGATAGTCTTTTTAAAAAGTATTTTGAATATAAAACTTTGTAAATTTTTTTGGTCTTTTTCTGTACTCTTTTTTAATGGACTTTGCAGGTCACAGATCAACATGTTTCCTTCTCTTCTTATTCTTTTTTGAAATGTATTTGGTTGTTGCAGGGTCTCACTCCGCTACCTAGACTCATGGTGATCCTTGTACTTTCAGCCTCCCCAGAGCTGGGATTACAGGCATGCGCCACCATGCCTGGACTCTGGCCTGTTTAGCCTCCCCTGGGAGTGGAGCCAGGAAGGCGTGTGGTGCTGGGGATTTAACCCACAGTCCCTGCTCTTGCCTAAGCTTGCCTACGATTGCCTATGAAGGTGCTTTACACTGCTGAACTGTCTTGCAGGCCACCATGTTTCTTTCTTTATTCCACTTTTCCTCCTTTCTTTTTGTTCCTTTCATTTCCTTCTCTTCTTTCCCTTTCCCTTTCTCTTTCCTCTTTCCTCCTCCCTCCCTCCTTTTGTTCCTTCCATCCATCCATCCTTCCTTCCTTGCCTCCTTTCTTTCATCTTTTCTTCTTTCCTTTTTGTTTTTTTAAATTTTATTAATTTTAATAAGAAAGAAATAACAATGAGACCATTTCAAAACATGTTAGTAGGACAGCCACAATTGTTAACACAATCCATATTGTTATTTTCATAGTAGTTCAGTCTTCTTCCCTTATTGACTCTGTGGCTCCCTGATCAGCCTTCTGTATCCTTCTGTTTACTTGTGATGTCCTGAAGTCTAGCACCGCAAAATGATGGTGTAGACACGGTTGATCTTTGATCTGCCCCTTGGCAGGACAGAGCAGAAATCTTGGCACACAGGTATTTGGAGGATGCTGGATTCTGTGCATGAGCTAATCTGGAGGAAGACACAGCCTTCAAAGCACCCATATCGGTGAATTTCCCTTTTGCCTTTCACCTAAGTGATTTAGTGGATGATCTACTGGGACCTGGACTGTAGGTGGGATTTGGGCCAGGCTAAGGATTCTGAGGCAAGGAAACCCTTACATCTGATTACAAAAAATAATTGGTTAAGATCTATTTGATAGTAATCAGATAATGCTGCTAACAATTTTAATATAACTGGCAATGTTGCAAAAGAATGGCAGAAGGGACCCAAAGTCCAGCAGAAAAGGCAAAAGGGAAATTCACAGATGTGGGTGCTTTGGAGGCTGTGTCTTCCTCCAGATTAGCTCATGCACAGAATCCAGCATCCTCCAAATACCTGTGTGCCAAGGTTTCTGCTCTGTCCTCCCAAGGGGCAGATCAAAGATCAACCGTGTCTACACTATCATTTTGCAGTGCTCGACTTCAGGACATCACAGGTAAGCAGAAGGATACAGAAGGCTGATCAGGGAGCCACAGATTCAGTGTGGGTGTTCCAGGCACACCATTCTTGAGGTGCCCACAATGCCTCCAAATTCATTTCTGTTTGAGTCTCTTCAGTTACCTGTTGGTTTAGGATTTGTATAACTCACTTGCAAGCCCTATCATTCCCTGAATATGATTCCCATGCAGTTGGTCACCACTTCTACCATTCCTCTTAGTGTCCCAATGTGTTCTCCTCGGGCTCCTGTCCTCCACCCCAACCTCAGATCTGTCCTATTATGCTTGTTTCTCTCTTAATCCTACAATGTGCTGCCATTTTTTCTCTCCAGTTCTTTCCAATGACAGTGATATAGGAGTTTTCTCAAACATAGAAGATGTTGAGGCCTTGTCCAATGGTACAGTAGAGACTGTGAGCAGTACCTTGGGAGGTGCAAAGGGAGGCGAGCCAAGGAGAGGAAAATGATCTCACAGGTGTCACAGGATGTCAAAAGACAGCAAACTGTCCATGTCAGTGAGCTGCATGACAGTGGAGATTGCTTAGGGTCTTCCAAAGATCCATGACTGTGGTCTACAAGAAAGTTGCTGCTAGACTGCCTCCTCCACTAATGTTATAGCTCCTACAGAGGAGCCAATTTTCTCTTTTCTCACAAATCTCCATTTAGTCCATCTCTGATCCAACTTGATGGAGAAAAAACGTAGGGAATGAGAACAGTAGCAAGGAAGGCTGTGGGCTAGAGGTCCCAAGCACTGGGCTTATTAGGAACCAAGAGGAGATAAGCAGTGGTCCAGTAAATGGAACTTCACATGTATTTCCAATCCTTCCTCATCACTCTGCCTTGTCTCAATTACTTTTCTTTGCTTGCTGAGATAAAATGCCTGATGCCCAAAGTTAAGGAAGGAAAGGTGTATCTAGTTCACAGTTTGTAGGTTTCATTCTGTTATCAGCTGGCTCCAAGGCAGGATGGTATGGCACATGGGGCCACAGGTCAAGGTGGCAGAAGACAAAAAATGCAACAGCAGAAAAGGGGAGAACACGCCTCTCTTCCTCCCTTATATTGCATGCAGGCTGCCTGTTCTCAGGTGGGTGTAGCACTCACACCATCTCCATGTGGGTGGCTTCTACAAACTCAGAATGTTTATAATGTGAGGACTCTGGCCCCTTGCGGAGTCACTCAGCTAAACTTCCAGACTTCTCAAGTTGCCACAATGAACAACTTCCTAGAGTAGTTAGGGCATATCCTCTACACCCTGCATGGTAGGATTGCTGAGTTAGTTAAGCTTCTACACTTGTCAAACTGACATAATGTATCAGGCAAAGCACTAGATTCTTGTTGGTGTGCAGACCCTGGTGTGAACTGCACAGGCACAGGACCTAGGCTGAAACATCCTGCCACCATCACCTGTCTCCCACACCTTGTCTTCTGTGAGTGGATTCCCTAGTGCCCCACAGCTGCAGATGGTGCCTGAGCATGGAGGAGATGAGAAGCTGTGAGTTAGGCATGAGATTGAACCCCACTTGGGTTTTCCCTTCTGAGAACGACCCTCTTGGAAAGCAGCAACGCTGATGCGCCAGGTTGATCATGCCTATGCAATGGAGGAGCACCAGTGGTTATGCACAAAGCTAGTGACCCCAGGAAAGAAGAAAAATATTTTCTTTTTGTGACATCTTAAGTCCCTGGAACTGGTTACTGCTTTGAGTCTTCATGCTCATCTTGGCTGAATTAGTCCTTCAGCATGATTAGAACTAGGAACCATTTGAAATGAAAAGAACTTGCTGCAACTGCAAGAAAGTTCCCATAGTACCACATACAACCATGAAAAGAGCAGACCTCCAAGCTAACCAGCTTAGGTGTAAATTTGAAATCTGAAATTTTTCAGATGTGTGACTTTGAGTAAATCTCTTAGGTTTACTTTCTTTGTTTTTCTGGAGAAAGTAATAATTCTCATTTCACTGGAAGGCCATTAAAACCAAATCTTGTCATAATTATATGGACAAGCA
>PVKN010021447.1:0-15526 GCA_004027915.1 Capromys pilorides
TCTGCTTTTTTTTTAAATTTTGAGACAGGGTCATGCTAAGTTCAGGCTGGCCTTGAACTTAAGATTCCTCTGCCTCTGTCTTCCAAGAAGCTAGGATTATAGGTGTGTGATATTGTGCTCTGGTTTTGTTTGTTTGTTTGTTTTTTTCTGGGACCTGGGTTCAAACTCACAACCTTGCACTTGCCAGGCAGGCACTTCTGCCACAGAGCTATCTCCCAGGCCCCAGGCCCTGTTTTTTCTAAAATAAGAAAATTACGTATTTTTTTTAAGTGATATGAATTGGAGGGGACCACCAGAGGACTTTACTTGACTCTTATGATCCCTAAATTATAACTGGAAAAATGTGACTTTTCTCCATAAAAATAATTTTCATATTTTATACTTGTTATGGAAAAAATACAAGGAAGCACAAAATAGTTAAGAAAAGCAATTTACAATTTGAGACAATGTTTTACTCTGCATTTAAGACTGGCCTTGAGCTCATTTTGTAGCCCAGGCTGGCCTTGAACTCACAGGTGATCCTCCTGCCTCAGCCTCCCAAGTGCTGGGATTAAGGGTGCACCACTCCACTCAGTCTTGCAATCTATAATTACTGTTTCATTTTACTGTAGATCATCCCGTTATATTTCTCTAGATATCCATATTTATTGACTGTTATGGTTTGTGTCTAGTTGTCCCCCAAAGCCTCATGCAGTCATGGGGCAGCTTCTGGAGTTTGTGATTAACTGAAGATCCACTGGGATGGCAAAGATGTGAGTGCTGCTGGGATTATGAGTGTAAGTGCTGCTGGGATTATGAGTGTGAGGGCTACACCCAGCCTGGTGCCGGTAGCCTGAATGCAACATAAGGGAGACAGACTTGCTCTCTGTTCAGTTGCTGCTGCTACGCCTCCTTTTGCTCTCTGCTCTTTGTTGCCACCATAAATGGATTCTCTCAGCCCTGTGCCATTCTGTCTCAGAGCCAGCTGAATATGGACTGAAACCTCCACTGACTGTGAGCTAAATAAACCTTTCTTTCCTTCATTTTGGGTGTCAGGTGTTTGTCCCAGCAATGCAAGAAGAATAGCTGAGACAGTGACATAATGTTCACTTCTACAACCTTCTGTCTAGATTCTCTTTTCTGTTGTTTTCTGTCCCCAGGATATTACCAGGACTGGCCAGTGGGTAAAGCCAGTGTCTGGGAATCGTTTTGGAGTTCTCACTTTCACACTGTGCATCAAAACTATTGACAAATCTTGTTGCCTCCCCCTTTAAATTTATCCAGAATCTTATTCCTTCACAGCCATTGCCTGTGGGAAGCCTGCTGACATCTGGAACCTTCTCGCCGACCTCCCACCTTCTGCCCTTACTTCCAGTAGCTTCCCATCACCCTCTGAACAAAATCTTAAAACAGTGTGATGCCTGCAAGTCCCAACAATACCACCTTCCTCATCACTACCTACAGCCCTGCCCCTGCCTGCCACAGGGCTCCTCCTGTCTGCTCCCAGGATTCCACATGACTAATTTTCATGCTGATATTTGCTTTTTTTATGGGCAGATTGAAAACCCATGAGAGCAGGGGACTTGTTTACCTTGTTTTCTACAGCAGCTCCCGATTCAAGTACAATGTCTTGAAAAGGACAGCATAGATGACATAGACACTGACTGGGAATTATGCTAGCAAATGTAAAGCTACAGCTGCTGTGATGCGTGCTTCACTTGTTGAAACAGTCTGGGTTGTGCTGCTGTGACAACTCCCAAGCCTCAAGGTCTAAGATAAAAATTGTTTTCTTCTCTTAGTGCTGGTGGGAGGCAGATTCTAGCTCTTCACTCTTGCCCAGTGAAGAAATCTGCCTCAGTCTTTCCCATGTCACACTTGCTGGTCCTGGGGCAGAGAGCAGAGATTAGAGCAGAGTGGACTATTAATTAAAGGCTCTTATGAGAGAGTGATGCTTGTCATTTTTGCCACCATGTCACAGGCCAAAGCAAGTGGCCACAATAAGCAAGAAAGCAAAGATGCATGACTGAGTCTTATGCCTAGAAGGACAAGCAGGAGCACAGGACAGGGCAGCAGAGACAGCGTGATCGGGATCCAGACACGACTTTCTTGGCCAAATGCCTGGGTCCCTACTTGGTCCCAGCCACAAGTCAGTCAGGTAGCCATTGGTTCTGTCCCTGGCCAGGGGATTTGGGGACATGTGTCACTAAGTGGCATCTAACTCAAGCACAAGTAAAACTGGAACTGGCTCTGGAGCACAGTGACCACTGGAATCTGGGTTGCTCCTGTGCAGTACTCAAGGCCTACAAGTTCCTGTGACAACAAAGAACTTCCTTCACCTCTGAGCTCACCTGGTACTGCTTGGGCAGGTTTCAGTGAACAGGTGTACATGCTCCTCAAGCTATGGAGTTAGCCAGAGGAGGAGTCTGGGTGAGACTAGAAGGAAAAGCAGGAATGCAAACCTTACCACTTCCTACTTTATGTTTTTGAATTAAGGAAAATTTCAAGCACACTCAATAGTATACAGAGTAGTATAAAAAAACCTCACACTCCACCTATACAGAGCACAGCAGCAGCTCTGGGGCCCATTGCCCCCAACCTATCTCCTGTGGTATTTTGGAGTAAATAGTCGCTGGGCTGCTTCTTCTGTAAGTAATTTCCCAGCATGCTCTCTAAGGTAAGTGCTCGTTAAAACTTAATCACAAAGCTTATCACAACTAAAAAATTATCAGGAAAACCAGGTACGGTGGTGCATACCTGTAGTAGCTGAGGCAGAAGGATTATCCAGCCTGGGCAATTTAGTAACTCAGTGAGATCCTTTCTCAAAATAAAAATAAAAATTCTAAAAAAACAGAGCCAGACACAGTTGCACCATGATGAGTTTGAGGCCAGCCTGGGCTACAAAGCGAGTTCAAGGCCAGCCAGGCTGAACTACAGAATGGGGACTTGTTCAAAATTTTTTAAGGTTTAGGATATACCTCAGTGTGAAGACCCTGGGTAGAATCCCTAACACCACATACAACCAAAACAAATCAATTTCTTAATTTTGTCAAATTTCCAATAAATGTCTTTTTATAGACAAAGTATGAGGTATCCACAAAATCTGAAACAAAAATCTGTAACAAATAGTTTACCCAAACAACACAGTGTGACAAAATCCAGAACTCTATTATCTTATTTCCAGGGTTTGGGCTACCCTGTGTAGTGAACTTGATCAATAGCACCAATGACCACAGTGCTATAGAGAAAACATCTAACCGAGATATTGTGATTCAAGGAAAGTATAAAATCTTGAGCCCTGGTGCTTCAGCTGGTATCTGAATTCCATGCATCTGAAGGGAGAAGGGAAAAGGATCATGTTCCCAGGCAAGGGAACATGTCTGCAGCAGGGAGACATAGCAAAACATCAACAAAGCAAATAGCTAGAGACTTATCAAGGCAGCCAGGAAGAATCAGGATTCTGGGGTATGTGCGTAATGTGCTTTCATTACAATTTTTATAAAGCAAGTATCAAAGGCAAATTGCTTGATGGTCTATTAACAATGTTATATCATGTACATCTGTCCTTATCATTATAAATTCTGGAAGAAAATAGTTTCAGTGATAGTATATGACAATTTTGTAGTCGAGCATAACTTGTTTATGCTATCTCCTATTTAATTTTGAAATAGCTTCAGTTTTTGTCACCACAGTAGAGGGCACTGAAGGGAAGACCCTTATAACTCAGCTTTTGAGCTCTCCCATCATTATTGACTTCGAATGAATTATAGCATAATTGCTGGGAAAATGAGTATGCACATATTGTAAGTTCTTTCTTTTCCTGATGAATTGACACATCATCCTCGGAAAAGCTTCTGTTGCTCTGGAGTTACACAGCCATCCTGGTTTTGGTTTCAACACTATGGCATGTGGAAGTCTTCTCATTCCACTGTTTTCTACTGCAGCACTGTGTACTAGAGGCCAGGGAAAGTGCTGGGAGGGGAGCCATCTACAAGCACGCAGGGGTATTTCATTGAGACAAAACAGCAGAAGTCATATATCAGGCAATGGTTTCCAGTAAGCACCATCACTGCGTCCACAGTATAGATCTCTCTGGCAGCACACATTTAGGGGCCATATAACTCAGGAGTCATTGTCGAAACAGATCAATGGGTCCTGCACATGATAAGAAGCTTTCACCCACATGGAGAGCTGGGAGTCTGTGCTCCCAGGCTGAGCAGCCCAGGCTGTGAATGGCAAATCACCATTCAGCCTCGGAGGGAGGCAGCACTTTCCTCTTTAAACAGCGGAAAGGGAAACAGTGTGGCTTTGTGGTTTGATCAGAGGACTGGACCATTAGACCTTCAAGTCCTCTTTCAGGTTCTGCCAATGACTTGGCCGATGGCCTCAATACTGTCTGTCTCCTTCTCCTTAGCAGTAAAACATAGACAACAGCATTCAGCTTCTTCCACACACAGAGTCCATCCAGTGCTTCAAGACCTTTAACGCATCTGAGAAGCCATTAAGGAAACACTACTTCCCAGAGAAATTAAGTAAAAACAATATATATATATATATATATATATATATATATATATATATATATATATTTGTCTTTTTTAGAGAGGGTCTCGCTATGCAGGTCAGGCTGGCCTTGAGCTCATTTTTGTAGCCCAGGCTGGTCTCGAACTCACACCAATCCTCCTGCCTCGGCCTCCCAAGTGCTGTGATTATAGGTGTGTGCCACCAAGCCTGACTACAATATTCTTCTGATAGATCACTTACTTCAGAAAAATCTACATAATGGTCATTGAATGAAAATTAGGGAATGAAATAAAGTTTTTCCAATTTCTAAAATGAACAAGTAAGCAAAAAAATGTAATTAAATATGAAAACAATGTAGAAGAAACATTTCTTATAATTGTAGAGTGATATCTTATTGGAAGTTTTGTTGCTGTATTGTTTTGTTTTGGTATCAGGATTAAACTCAGGACTTTGTGCTTGCTGGGCAGGCACCTACACCACTGAGCCTCTGCTAACTTATTGTTGAACAAATTGGAACTATATGATGACTGTGATTCCATTTTGTAATATTTGAGTACATAGCGCAATACATTACACATAGGGGAAAACTCTAAAAGTATATGCAAAAATTATCAAATAGTTGTTGACTCTCATTGTCTTTCTTTTGGGGAGTATCTCTATTTTCTGATTTTTCTACAATGAACATAAATTACTTGAATGCTAAAATTATTTTAAAGCAAGTGATATTTTGAAAGCCAATAATCTTTGTAAACTTGAATATAGAATAAATTCAGAAGCTATGTCATATGAATTGGGAAACTATTCTTACTCTGTAATTGAGCAATATGAAGTATTTGTCTACATTGGAAAGAAGTAAGTAAATGGAGGGGAGCAGGTATTTCCAGGCTTACGTAGACATATTTGGGAATGTGGTTAGGAATTGTTGAGTTTCATATAACCTCTTAGTATTGTTTCAGGTCTGACTGTCCTCTGCAGATGATGCAGATTATTTCAGACACAGAGCTAACTGATGGTGCGTGGAAGCGCCTAAATAACCAGTACCTAGTCACCAGCCAATGCCTGGTGCCAGGAAGTGTCATGTAAGCTTAGGGGACTCTCAAGCCACAACACAGCCCTGTGTGTTAAGTACAAGCCTGTTGTACAAAGGAACATAGAATTAAGACCTTGGAGCGTGACCCTGAATGCAATGAGTCTACATGTGGTGGCTCTTTTCTTTTTTGTTTTTTTTTTTGTATTTTAGGGAAGGGTCTACAGAGTGTTGCAGGGTCTCACTACTAGATGGGACTCCTAGTGATCCTCCTGTTTATAGCCTCCCAAGACCTGGGATTACAGGCACGTGCTACCACTCCCAGTATCAATGTCTCAGTGCTCCCCGGGGGCGGGGCCAGCACTGCAGGCCTGGGGATCAAACCCCCAGCCCCTGCACCTTCTCGCGGGTGCTTTAATCCACTGAGCTATTTGGCCAGCCCTGTGGTGGCTTTTTTTTTTTTGAGGGGGGGTACTGGGGTTTGAACTCATGACCTTGCACTTGCCAGGCAGGTACTTATGCCACAGAGCTATCTCCCCAGCCTCCTGGTGGCTCTTTTTATAGAGTGCTGTCATACTATTTCTAGGGAGAGGCCAAATGAACACTTATTTTTAATCTGACCATCATTCATTCCCCATTTTATTTTATGTATTTGATGCAGGGTCTCACTAAGCAGCTTGGACTCACAGTGATTCTCCTGTTTTCAGCCTCCCCAGCTGAGCTATCTCTCTAGCCCTAGAATTTCTTACAGAATTGAAGAAAATCTGAAAATCTCCAAGACTGGCAAGAAGGTGACCAGCTTAGTGTGCTCAGGGGCAGAGCTGGCATGGCCTGTGGGGTGGGGGATCAAACCCTGATCCCTGCGCTTGCCTAAGCAGGTGCTTAGCACACGGAGCTGTCTTGCCAGCCCATTCCCACCTTATAGAATATGCTCATGTCCTTTTACTGTTGTGTATAACAAGACTTTCATGAGTGGATATAGCTGGGCAGGACTGTCAATCAAGAGCCTCATGCTACTCTGGCTCATGGTTTGACATAGAACGGGCCCACTTCTCAACTGGAAATGGTATCTTGAGAAGACTAATGGGCTGCAGGAGTTCATTCTAAGCAAGGGCAACAGTGAAAGTACAATGCCTTCATTCCTAACACCTCCGAACACCCTGCTTCCTGCCACTTTGGGGACTTTCAGCCTTTCTCCAATTCTGTAAAAAACTCTAGAGCCAGAGAGATAGCTCAGCAGCTTAAGTGGCTGCCTGGCAAGTACAAAGTCCTGAGTTCCATCCCCAGTATCAGGAAGGAAGGAAGGAAGGAAGGAAGGAAGGAAGGAAGGAAGGAAGGAAGGAAGAAAGAAAGAAAGCAAGCAAGCAAGCAAGCTAAATTTCCAGTGATTTCTGTTTTGTTTGTTAGGCATACTTGGTGTCTATTCATCACAGCAGAGGAACCCCAAGAGATTCCAATACTTCCATTCACATTCAGGATTCTGGTTCACTGTAAAGCCACCAGACAATGCCAGGCACTACATGTGCATGTAAACATGTCCTCTTGAAATCTGGTGACAAGAAGCCAGGCGTGGTGGCTCATGCCTGTAATCCCAGCACTTGGGAGGCTGAGGCAGGAGGACCAGTGCAAGTTTGAGACCAGCCTGGGCTACAAAAGTGAGCTCAAGGCCAGCCTGAACTGCATAGCAAGACCCTGTCTCAAAAAAAAACAAAACAACAACAACAAAAAAGAAATCTGGTGACAAGAGATCTGAAAAATATCCATTGTTCCCTGAAAATGAACTGAATGCAAATCAATACATGTAACATAATGTTGTGCTTAAAAAGCAGCACATTTGGGGTGGGGAGATAGCTCAGGGAGTAAGCACCTGCTTAGGCAAGCACAGGGACTTGGTTTGATCTCTGGTACCACGTGCCATGCCGGCCCCACCCGTGGGCATGCTGAACCAGCACCAAGTCCGAGTGTGGTGGTGCACACCTATAATCCTAGCACTGGGGAGGCTGAAAACAGGAGGATCACTATGAGTCTGAGCTGCATAGTGAGACCCTGCACCAAATAAATTTTTAAAAAGCACGTTTTTTGAAATTAAGGTAAGTCCCCACCATTACTTTCGACAAGAAAAAAACATTCTGGAGTATAACAAATGGAAAATAAGCTAGAATTTGGGGAAACACACCTAAAACCAAAGAACCAATGATTATGTAGTAGCAAAAATTAGCAACCTCCAAGTAAAATGTTCAGAAAAGGAAGAGGAAGATAAAAGAAATTATTCAAACTGAAAATCAAAAGATCTGGTCCTTGGGATACAATTATGATGCTGATAACTTCAGGAGGTTTAAAGACTATCACTGCTCAGAAAAGAAGACACCATTATTTCTTAGTTCTTTCTTTCTTTGTCCCAGTTCTCAAAAGATAGTGTAGCTGATTCTGCTTTCAAATGACTGCTTTCTTTAAGGTCAGATGTCCACCTATGGCCCAATCACTTGTCTCCACAGATAGACATATAATAGTAGAAAAGATGCAAAGGCCCAACCCTGAGAAAGGAAACAGAAGAAGTGGAGGAAAAATATAAATTCCATTCAACCCAGCTACTCTCCTCCTTGGTGTCTTCCCCAAAGAGTTTAAAAGACATCGCATTGCAATGGTACGTACATAGCCATGTTTCTAGCAGCACAAGTCACAACAGTGGCTATACGTTTATCAATAGATGAATGAGTAAGAAAACGTGGTATCTCTACACAATGGACTATGACTCAACTAGAAAGAAGACGTATCTTTGCAGAGCCATTTGCAGGAAAATGGATGCACCTTGAGACTATAATGTTAAGTAAAATACAACACACAAGCTTGAGCATCACATGGTCTCTCTTGTATGAAAAATGCAAAGTATAAATAAAGATCAAAAACAAAAGATAGGAGGGCCGGTGAGATGGCTCAGTGGTCTAAAGCACCTGCTTAGGCAGCCACAGGGACTGCGGTTGGATCCCCCGCACCACATGCTGCGCCAGCCTCACCCCCAGAACAGGCTGAGCCAGCCAGAACACAAATAAATAAATAAATGAGGCTTAAAAAATAAAATAAAATAAACTTTAAAAAAAAAAAGATAGGAAATAGGAAGACAGACCTTTTGGAAATGGGGAGGGCATGAAGAGGATGGAAGGAGAGTGGACAGGGAGGGGAAGGGGAAATAAAAAGAGTTAAGATGTGTTATGTGCATGTACCCACTCCCCACAATGAATGCAGTTACTATGTATGCAAATGTGTACTAATAAAAATTAAAATTTAAAAAGTAGAGTAAAGAGGACTAATGCTGCAACAAGGGTTACTTTAGAGCAAAAGAAGGGATCAGAGAAGTGGTCCCAGTTTCAGAGCAAGACCTCAGCTACTGAACCACATCATCATTTTTAATGCAAGCTTTCTGATAGAGCAGGTCACACCAATTCCTTCCAAAGCCCTGCCAGCAGGAGGGAAGCACTATAAAGCTTTAGCTCACTTTGAGAATTACCTTGTTGGTAAACACAGAACAATCTTTACACCCAGCATGAGTTTCAGTGAGGGCGGGTGTTCTGTGTGGCCCCAGATACAGAGTCTGGCTCCCTGAGTTCAGTCCTGGATTGCATTGCACCTCTGGTTTCACATAATTCTGAGATACCACCTTCTATTTTTATCACAAGGAATAAACACAATCACCCACACAAAGGACTCATTGCAATGCCTGGCATTTTACCAACATGAAATAAAAAAGCTCCTCTGTGGTTTTAGCAGGAAAAAAACGTGAACAAAACCAATTCTCTCTGCCTGATTTCAGTTTCTAATCTTATCATAAACTCAATCTTCTATCAACTTTTGCAAGAGAAATCAATGTGATCTCAGGAATAATTCTTAGGACAAAGAGCAAACACAACAGAAATCCCTATTTCATCACATACCCATTGATAATTGATTTCCTTAAAGTGACAAGGGAAAAGGAAGGACATCTCTCATTAAAGCCTGGCTCACACAGTGAATGCTAACACTGACTCCCCCACTGTTCACTCCTGGTCCACCGCCTCCTTCCTACTCCTTCATCCCTCCTGTTAGCATCTCCCCGGCACTGTCCTAGCTCCTATGATGTGCCCTCCTAGGACTAACTTCAATAGAGGGAAAAAACACACTTTCTATTGATTTCATTTCATATACATTTAAGCTGCTGGTTGGCTGCTTTTATGTTACATCCAACCTTCAGAATTCAGGTTGAACATGTCATGTCATGATGTGCAGGAAGCACTGTGGAGTAAAAAAAGAGGCTGGGGCCTGCAGAAAGAGAGTGCCCCTGGACTTTAATGGGGGTTGAGTACATTCAAAGGGAGAATTTTGCTTTCAGAGTATTTAACACTGCTTGCCTGGAGTTCTGTCTCCACAGGGGCTATCTGTGTAAAGACAGCAGGAGGGGAGCTTCTGACCTAGGTTCTGTTGAGAACAAAGCCAGGTCACCTGAGAAATAAAGGACTCCCATCCTTCAAAGTATGGCTTAATATTCCCCTGCATATCTTGACACTTTTACTACCTTTCCAGGCATCACTAATAAATTCATGCCTAGCATCTTTGTGCATGTTTATAAACTTGATGTAAATGGCATCATATTATATGAATCTTGTTGCCACTTGCTCTTTTTGATTAGCATTGTGTTGTTAAGATTTATCCACATTGCTCCAGTTCATTCATTTTAATAGATGTGTGGCATTTTATTGTTCATAATGTTTTATTTTTCAAGTTGGATAATGGGTACTTTTCTTCCCTAAACTTTAGGAGAAGTTTGAAATACTTCACAATTTAACAAAATGAGTGCTGTCCTTGGGATCTCACTTAATCCTTGTAATAATCCTATGGGAAAAAGGATGCCATTTTTATCCCACATTTATGATTGAGTAAATTGAAGCTCCAAAATTTCATAACTTAGCCAATATTTCACAACTAGAAGCTGCAGAGTGAGGATTTCAAAGCAAGTCTCCAGGCAGGCTCTGCTCTTGCCACTCAGCTTTGTTGCACAGCTGGGAGAGTGAGATCTTCACATTGCCTCGCACCCTCAGTTAGCCTTGCTCACACACGAATGGTGGAAGGAAGGTAAAAGTAGTAGTAGGATCAAAATCTTCATCCAGATCTTTCCTCATCAGAATCTTAGTAAAGAAACACACTTTAAGGATCATTTGTCTACAGACTAAAATAGTTCAAAGGGCCACACCAGCTCCCTCTCTGCTTACACCTGACTGCAGGCAGCACTGTCCCTCTCTGTCCTGTGCAGGGCTCACCAGGGTTCTGGATCTGCCCAGGCCCTGGTCCAGGTTTTTTGGAGCAAGGTGTTTAGACTTTAGATTTTTCTCCAACTGTGGTTATATTTAAAATCCTTCTTCCTGTGAGCAGCCTGAGGTGACTTGTGGAAATAGTTCACTACTCTCTTGACCCAGAAAACCCCACAAAATGATGCAAATTGAGAGGATCAAATCTTCACATTCACTTTAAGAACACATGTGAAACTGCCCAGGCCATCAAGGGTATGCATACCCAAAAGGTCCCCAAGTATCTGAAGGATGTCATATTGAAGAAGCAACATGTGCCATTCTGGCATTACAATGGTGGAGTTGGTAGGTGTGCCCAGGCCAAACAGTGGGGCTGGATGCAGGGTCAGTGGCCCAAAAAGAGTGCTGAATTTTTGCTGCACATTTTTAAAAATGAAGAGACTATGCTGAACTTAAGGGTTTAGATGTAGATTCTTTGGTTATTGAACATATCCAGGTCAACAAAGCACCCAAGATGAATCACTGTACTTACAGAGCTCAAGGCGGGATTAACCCATCAATGGGCTCCCTCTGCCATATTCAGAAGATCCTTACTGAAAAGGAACAAATTGTTCCTAAATCAGAGGAGGGAGTTGCACAGAAGAAAAAGATATCCCAGAAGAAACTGAAGAAACAAAAACTTATGGCATGGGAATAAATTAAGCATAAAACAAGTGCAAATAAGGATTTAAAAAAAAAATCTTGTTCTTGATTTCCCTCCTGAGCTTTCTTCCTTTGACCAGCCTTTCTACAGATAATGACTTTGGAACTATGCACATCTGCATTTTGTTCAACTGTTACAATAGCTTCAAGGTCTCTAGAGTACCTGAGGGGATTCTTAGCACCCAGGGGAAGACTTCAACACCCATTCAGAGATAAAGCACATCTTCTCAGAGGTAAAGGCCACTTCTATATTTTGAAGGATCCTTCCATATCATCACCTCACACTTCGTTTTAGATTTTTTCTCCAAATGCTATTATACTTAAAATCATTATTACTCTTCTTTTCCCTCCTGACTAGTCTCCCTTCTCTTCTTTTTCTTTAAATGCTAAAATCACTTGCATTATTTAATGTGACATTTTAGCTTGCGCCAGTTTCATAGTTCCATTTGGAGAACAGCAGGCCCCTTTAGAATACTGAAGTGGCCTGGACTCTGCAAAGACATACTCTGTCTTTAAAAGGGTGAGGAACAACTGGGGAGATAGCTTGGCAGTCTAAGCACCTGTGTGGCAAGCCCTAGGACCTCAGTTCAATCCCCAGTACCGCATGTTGTGTGGGCCGTGGAACACCGGGAATGCTATGTCATCTACTGAAACTGGGCATGGTGGCAAATACCTGTAATCCCAGCTCTGGAGAGGCAGAGACAGGATGATCACTATGAGTCTGAGCTGCAAAATGAGATTCTGTACCAAATAATATTTCAAAAATTAAAAAGAAAGAAGGGAAGAAAGAGAGCAGAGCAGAGGAGAGGGGAGGGGAGGGGAGGGGAGAAGAGAGAGGAAATTAGGGTATTAGCAGTCTTTCCATTTGAGCCCCAAAGACCTACAAGCTGTTTTAACAGCTAAACAAAAGAAAAAAGACTCTTAGATGATTCTAAAGTCACTATAGAATGTCTAAGCAAAAGTAACATGAAAGATATCAGTATTTTTGTTTCCTTGTCTGTTTTGCATAATGGTAAAAGCCAATCCAAACCAGCACTGGCTATGGATGAGTAATTATTGTGAATTGTTCTTGCTGGGGCCAGGTCAAAGATGACAACTCTCCCTCAAAGCCTAGACCAACAGTCCTACAGCTATTAACGCTATTCAGCAGCTGCACTATCAAAATCCGAACAAGTGGGTGAAAAAAGAAATCAGCTTCATGCCTCTGAAAACTCAGTATTTAATTCATCAGTCAGACAAGATTGCTTCCTAGGCAGGGATCTGATCTGCTGTTTTAATAATTTTCAATGTTCTGAGAAAGACTGCGGCTCCTTTTAAAAGACTGCTGTAACTTCAGGCACTTGTGACAAAACCAGGGTGAATTATTAGACAATTTCATGCTGGTTTGCGGAGTGATTAAAACAAGTGGCCTTGAATGATAGCATATGTTATAAAGAGATGGAGCCTTTCAGTTATAAAAGATGTATCAATCAGGAAAAACAAATACAAATTAAAGTTTGATGAGCAATTGGATATTAATTGGTACTAACTCTGCTTTTTTATGTCACTTTGATGTGGAGTGGATCATAAACATGGTAAGTGATACTAATAATGTATATTCACTTCAATACAACTTTATGGCTCCATTTATTAAAGAAACCAATACTGAGATTGAGTTGTGAGTGCTCGGCTATGCTCTTTCCTATTGTATATCTTCCCCTAACTCTTGCATGAGGCAGAGGCCTCAGCCTGTGGGATACGTTGCAGGTAGCTAGACATAAAAGTACCATGGCCTACTGTTTTCTGTACACATCAATTCTAAATTAGAGTGGAAAAAAATGAGCAGCAAGCTGGGCCTCTATGCTGTTTTTCAGGGTTTCTTCCCTCCCTCGTAATTTATCTGCTTTTCTGAATTTAGACAGCAGTCTCTAGAAAGGTAATATCTACCTGACATCCATGACACTAAACAAACACTATAGAGTAGTCCCATAAATAGTCATCATACCAAACATCATGCAACACATTTTATTTCAAATATAAGTAACTTTTTTCCAATTAGAAAAATGAAGAGCCAGCACAGATAGCTCAGCCATTTAAGCGCCTGCCTGGCAAGCGCAGGGGCCGGGTTCTGATCCCCAGCACCACAGGCCATGCAGGCCCCACCCCCTGGTGCACTGAGCCAGCCACAGAGACAGGATATGGTGATGCACACCTGTAATCCTCAGCGCTGGGGAGACTGAAACAGGAGGATCGCTATGAGTCCAGGCTGCATTAAAATACATTTAAAAAAAAAAAAGAAAGATGATATATGATCAGTAGTAAAAGAAGAAAATTATCTCTTTTTAAAAAATTAAAATGAGAAAACTATAGTAGATTATCAGTTTCATTATGCCATTTTCTCTATCAATCTATTTGCATAATGTTTTAAATTTCCTATTGCTTGAATTCATAGCCCAGTTGCACTCCTTTTTCCCTGTGTGATCCTGGGCAAGTCACCTACTCTCTAGGCTTTAGTTTTCTTACCTGAAAAGTTAGTGTAATATACACCTTAAGGGTTATTGTGGATGGGCCTTGTGATAATAATCTTAAGTGAAATAAATCAGACACAGAAGTTTAAATATCACACGGCTTCTCTTACATCAGAAGCTCAAGATATGAACAACTTAAAGGGCAAAATAAAGGATAGGTAACAGAACACAGGGAGATAGATCTTTTGCAAATGGGAAGACAAAGAGACGAAGGGAAAGGGAAACAAGAAGATTTAAGATATGTACATGTGCCAACTTCCATGATGAACACAATCACTATGTACTGCAGACATGTACTAATAAAACTTTAATTTAAAAAAGATTTTAAAATGAAATGACACATTTCAACAAGTCTTTTAAGTTATTATTTAACACTTTTATTGACATGGTCTGAACAACTATTTTGATCATGACAATTGTTAATAATATGTGTGCTCTAGTTGAATTGTTATCCTATAATTTAATTAATCTTCTCTTGCTACCTTTCTGGTCGACACAAACATTTTTTCTTAATCTCTGGCATTATTATCTTGGGATCAACCTTTGGGAAGCAGCATGGCTAAGGAAACTTCCAAGAATTACAGTTCTCTCTCCTGCACTGTTTGCCACTACTGAGAATTGTAGTCCACCCCTCTGAGACTCATACATTAGTACTACGTTTGAGGCAGACACTTTTGTATTTTTTTTTTAAAAAAAAACTTACTAGTTTTTGTTTTGTTATTAAACTAACTATAGTTTTCCTTTGGTGGATGAAGTGCAGTCCAACTTAAACTGAATAATTTCCTGCATTCTTAGAAGACCAATAGGACCAGACAAATGCTGGTATGCACTTCTTTTCATAGAAGGAAATCTATTAATTAGGCTAAGGCCCTCAGGGAAGTATTTCACTGGGCTATTTGTCTCAGAAACTGTACTTTTATTGCCTTCCCATTAATTGGAACAGCTTATTTATAAGAGATGTTTTAATACATAGAGGGGTGAGAATTAAAAAATGAAACGGGTACAAGGTTTCCACCATGAGGATATCAACTCAGAGACTTCCAGCAGGCAGAGATGTGGTGCTGAGTTACCATGTGAAGGGAGGTCAAGTGCAGGACCTGGGCTTGGGGTAAAAGGCAGGCTTGTGTGGAAAATGAGAGAAACATTCCCACCAGACACCTTATGATGCAATGCCTTTAGCAAACAAAGACATGTGGTGCATTTCATTAAAATGGATTTTCTTTTATTGTCCCTGATAGACTCAGATGTCATCATTTTCTTTCAAAAGTGAGTGGCCTGTTTTCAAAACAAGCAGAGAGTCCTTGCTCCTTATATCTGCTCTTAATTCAAGAAATATATCTAACTGTAGTCTAACAAGAGTCAGTTTCAGAAGAAATTAATGAGAAACACCCATTAATTATTTATGCCTGAAGCAGTAGGTCTGCTAATGTTTCTGCTAATCACCAAAGCTAAACAGATGTATCTTTATAAAGACACCCTTGAAGAATAGGAGTATAAAAGAAGCACAAATAGAA
>PVKN010021448.1:0-15528 GCA_004027915.1 Capromys pilorides
AATGGGTTTTCCTTTAAATGTGATCTGTTTCTTTTCTCTAGCAGCTTTTAATATGTTATTCTTCTGCTGGATTTCTGGGATCTTGATTATTATATGTCTTGATGTGCTTTTAGTCGGGTTGATATTATTTGGCGTTCTGTATGCTTCAGTTACCTGAATATCCGATTGTTTTCTCATGTTTGGAAAGTTTTCTGCTATTGGCAAACTGACTCTTATGAGCAAAATAACTTTTATTTTTTTAAAGAAAATAAAAATAAAATAATATGAAAAATTACATAGAATTTCAAAACAAGATGATAGGAAATCAACAATGGTTGTTTATATTGCATATTAGTTGTTCAGATTACCAGATAATAAGCATGGTCAAAAGTTAATCATTAACTGTTCTTTTCAATAAAAAGTCCTCTTTTAGAGGTTCGAAACCCCTGTATCTTGGTTCTCTTGCTATGTATTACTGGATACATGACCCTTCCTGCCTGTGTGAATTCTCTCTTTGATTAGTTCCAAGCTTTCTCAAAATCCCTGTGCTTGGAGCCTAGTGTTAGCATTGGACCACAGAAATCTACTCCTTTTCCTTTTGACCCCTATGTTGGCTTTAGGATGTGTCAGCATGGGTAGGCTGAGCTGCTTCTCCAGAATTCTCTCTAGACTGCCTAACCACCTCAGATGCACTTCTTCAAAGCCCAAAACTCCATTTTGATGCCTCAGTAGACCAACAACATCTGCTCCATCCAGAAACACAGATTCTCAGAAAGCAAACCAACATTCACATAGAGAGCTTCAGAAGGGATTAGGAGGTAAGGGTCATGACCTCCCAGGATGGTATCAGCTCAAGCTGCCACATTTTCCAGGCTGCTGTGAAGCCTACCAGGTTAGACTGAGCTATAGCTCTGATTCCTACATGAGAATTATAGATTGGACAGGAAGTGTGCAGGCCCATACACCCTCTCCCAAGGATCAGATCCCATGCCAACCTAGTACTACGGTAGAAGGGATTGGCCCACGTGCAGTTCCTATCAGTTGCTGAGCCTTGACCACCATCTCTTCCCTGTGGGCACTCCCTTCCTGCCTACCTATTCTGTGCAGTCAAGGTTTGCTTTGCCAGCTCCTACAATTGCATAATTAGTGTAATTAGCGATGATTTAAATGATAATACACATCTTAAGATTTCCTTTAATAGTCTACTATTCATCCACAGTTATCCATCCATCCATCCATCCATCCATCCATCCATCCATCCATCCATTTTCATATCAGTTACTCAGTCATCTATTATCCACAGTTCTGCTTTGCTGGTTAAACCCTGATCAACATATCTGCCTTTCTGGAGCCCTCCATGTCCCTTTCTTCCTTTTTCTAGCCTTATTTCCATTAAAGTTCCTTACACAATGAGGTCTTGAGTTTCTTTGTCATCCTGTCCTCTTTCCAAATATGCTACATTTTATGCCTGTTCCTCTTGCAGCGTGTCTATTCAGCAGACAGTCACTGCCTGTTATGCAACAGGGATCATGGGGGAGGGGTATGTTGAAGAACAAGACCCATCAGTTTCTGCTTTCGTGAAGGTTGGGCCTCTAATTCTCAGGTCATATCTCCTCTGCGGTATAGACCAATCCTGTCAACACTGGGGGAAGAAGGTTGTTCGACCATCAAAATACTGTGTAATGCTGGGGAGGTAACTTGCTCTGATGTGTAGTGAGTGCTATTTGATGACACGTGGATAGCAGTGTTAGTAATCTCCAGTCACTTACATGTCAGTCGTTCCACATTGTTCTCACAGCACTTGTATGGAGAAACATATTCTTTCCCAAGTTGGAAATGACCCAGGAAGTTGCCTGGCTAAACGTGTTCCCCAGGTGCATAAAACCCATAAAGCCGAGCTAGGATCTCAGTGTTTTCTTCCAAAGGGCTTCTAGGGCACTGGTTAGCTGTCATCTATCTGGGGTTCAAGTTCTCCTCAGGTCCTCTTGTTCTTGGGGCTCTAATCCTCCTACCATCTTCTTGAAGCCATAAGTCCACTCATACCTGGAGATGACCCTTTGCTCTAGCTTAGCACAATAACTTGCTTGGCTGAGAAGAAATGGTAACTTTTGCAGAGAATACTCCTCTCTGTTGTCTCCAGTTTGGGGTTCTGACATAACCAGTACATGAGGCCTGAGTTCTGCCAGGCTTGTGGGCTCTGAAGAGAGCTTCAGTGGGGAAGAAGGGAGCTAAGGAGACTGCACCCACACAACAAGGAATGAGGAGATGGTGTCCGAATGATGATGAACACTGGAGCCCCTCAACTCTGTGCCGGATAGTGTTTTAAACTCCTTCTGTATGGTAACTTATTTGTTTTAACAACTGCATGAGCGAGTTACTCTTGTTATCCTCAAGTATCCTTACTGATAAGTAAGGAATCAGGCTTGAGACAAGACTATCTTAGTGTCTAATTAGCAAGTGGCAAAGCAGGGATCTGAATCCAGGCAGGCAGTATAGTCTGGAGTCTGTACTCTCATCAGAACCAGGGTGGCCCTTAAAATGCTGTCTCATGGAATCCTGCTGGCCTTTCATGGCCAGTGTCCTCACAGCTGAGTCCCTCCCCACAGCAAATGCTTTATTCTGAGCACTTGCCAGTCCCTTCCGTTTCTCAGGAAGCTTCTAGGATGATAGGGCCATGTGTGTCTAGACACTGCCAGGGGCCCAGGGCCTAGCACAGTGCCAGGCACGAGGCTAAATTAGTCTATCAACAAATACTAAAGAATAGAAATATTTCACATAACAGGACGCAAAATAAGCTATGCACGGGGTCAAGCTGGTACGGAGTGATAGAACTGAGAGTGAAATACAGATTTCCATGTGGTTAAGTGCCTATCTCTCTATCACGCTCTCCTTCCCCCTGACTTCACAGAACAGGACATGTTAGGTAATAAGTGCTCAGCAAGACATGCTACGAAATTAATGAAGCAGACTGTTCCAAGCTCTCCTAGAACCCCATCCCTCCTTTATCATAGGTTTTTCTTTTCTTTTCCATGATGCCAGAAACATGGTCTCAGGTGTTCTTACCATACTTACTCCCATCCTCTGGCTTTCAGTGGCAAGAAGAAACCCTGAAGCAACTCCAGGATTTGTAGGTAGATTTATTTATTTTGATGGACCCTGATCAGGATCACTCCCAGAATATCATGCCCTGCTCTCTGGTGGTCTAGGGCTTACATGGGATGGACAAGCAGAGGCAGAATGGCTTGTCAGTTGGGGATTGGTTTAACATTGTGCATCATGGTGACCAGCTATGCATCCCGTGAACAGCCATTTCTAGGAGATAGGAACAACCAGAACTGGAACAGTTACCTGGGTAACTAAGACACTGAAACATACAGGCTAGGGGTGGAGTGGGTAATACTGGTCACACTTTGTCTTTAATAAGTCATCCTGTTTATGCCACACATGGGCAAGCCTCTCTAGCCCCTGTGAAAATGCTGTCCTCAAAAGCCATCCCTGAAGATAATGACACTAACCTACTCACTAACATACTTTTCTTCTTTGAACTCCTCTATGTGACTATTGGTTTGCTTTCTTAAAATCTGTGCTTTTAGATGGAGCAGATTCCCCCAGTCTGTGAATGCATCAAAGTGAAGAGAATCTTGGGTTTTAAGGAAGTGAGAAGCTTTTCCTAAAAAAGCAAGTCATTTTGGCAGTTAGGATGGAAGGCTAGCAGGCAAATGGTGAAGTCACACTGAGAAATTAAAATTCTTGTGGGCCAGAAGGAGTTTAACTCCCAGAGTGACCATTAACCCAGAGGCAATGCCTTCCAATGGAACAACCTAAAATAAACTGATTCTGGCCCTTTCTTTTCCCCTCCCTCCCTTTTTCATTCCTTCATCCACTCTTTCTTTGCCACCTCCCTGAAGAAATGTCCTAGGCATAGAGACAGCATTTATACTGACCCAGTGGCAACAAGGACCATATCCTGTTTGGGAAAAGATAATTATGCCTATGAGAACGAAGAGAGCACAAGGGGAAGACAAGGTGTGGAGCCTTCTGGGTCAGTGGAGGCCGGGTCTTCAGGTTTGGGAGCAGTTGATGAGTGCTATGAAGGGAATGCTTATGTTAACTTTCAACTTGTTATTATAATACTCGGAAGGCCTTGGGAGCACTTTGGAGCTCTTCATGTGCTCCTGGTGATCCGGTGGTCCTAGTTCACAGTACAGCTGAGGTGAGTCATTTCCTCATGTGAGTCCTTAGTTCTCTATCTCTAAAAGAAGAAAGCATGCAAGCAAGTGACAAGCTTCGCATGCTGACTTGCTTTCCTTTGCTGAACTGCTCCAGGAGGTAAACCTAAGTGTGACTAGTCAAAGGCAGAAGATAAATAGAGGGTCTTAAAAGATTTTATATTTCTTAGTTAAATTGTGCCTGTCTTTACAGCTTGCCAGGAAGTCTGTCGTTCAGCTCTTTGTAATAAAACTGCCCAGTGTGAATGAAGGCAAAATAAATCAGAAGCTGTGTGCTACCAGACACATTAAATGAGAGCCTGTCATGCAGGCAACCTCTGTCCAAATTAACTGCCAGATTAAATGCAACATGTGCACATCAAATCAATAACCTGGGATAGAGACTACCTCCCTGTACTTCAGGAAAATTCCACTCA
This sequence comes from Capromys pilorides, assembly GCA_004027915.1. NCBI lineage: Eukaryota > Metazoa > Chordata > Mammalia > Rodentia > Capromyidae > Capromys > Capromys pilorides. Next base: position 4,625 of record PVKN010021448.1, read on the forward strand.
CTTTCAGGCAGATCCTTTGAAATGTCAGGCAGCATCCACTCATCCCCTACCCTTCTCCATCTTTCTCGTTTCTCTGCCTCCTATCCTCACAGGAGCAGAGGGAATCTGCTCTTTGCCCAGCCTGTCCTAGAAACTACACAGCAGGCAAGTGTGGCCAAGTGGAGAGAGCTTTGGGCTACACACGAGACAATCAGGGCATACCAGAGCCTGGAGCTTTGTCCCAGTGTGCCTAGGATAGCAAACTCTTCTGCCTTCCCTTCAATGAGTGGTGTCGGGCAGCGTGAAGAACATGAGTTTAGTAGACAGGAAGGTATTTGTTTTAGATCTTGACCTCAATTTGTCTCTGTGCCTCTCTGTTGCTTTTCATAAAATGAAGAAATAAAAATATCATGCATTTAAGTTTAAACACCAGCATTTGCTGTGTGAGCTTGGGCAAGTTATGCAGTCTTGCTATGCTTGACTATGTTCACCAGAGAATTAGATGACAGGGATTGAAAGTGCAGCCACTGTCGCCACTTAGCACGGAATAGCAGCACCAAGGCTGCATCCACCTTCCCCACTCAGCCGAACTTGGTCCCACCTCACCTTCTTCAGGAAGCACCAGACTGAGGTAGGTCCCTTTTTGCAGTGTTAGGGTAATATCAGTGATGACTAGGAAAAATGGTGAGAACAGTAGATGAAGAACCAGCTCCAGCTCATGCCGCTTGCCCAGCCCCTATGGTTGGGGTCTTAGTTCCTTCTGGTTGCTGCACACTGAGCAGCTTGTGAACCACATGTATCTCTCCCCTTTTGAGAGGCTGAGGTTCCATGCTTGATGTATCTGTGGGGCTAATCCCCAGGAAGACTCACATCTTCATCCATGGCTGTCTTCCCAGGCCTGCAGAGTTCAAGGGGCATGGCCTCTTCTGTGGCACTTTGATAAGGGACAGAGTCTTTCCCAGTGCATTGTCTTCTTGCCTATTTCCCAAGGCTCTGTTTCCAGACATCATCACCTCAGGGTTAAGATTCTACACAGGGACTTAGGGGTACACATACATTGAGACCACAGCGATTATGAGTGGGAGAGCCTACCTGCTCCTGTAGTACTCTGGCCTTTGCTCTTTCTTTCTTTCTTTCTTTCTTTCTTTCTTTCTTTCTTTCTTTCTTCATTTCTTCCTTTTTCTTTATTCTCTCTCTCTCTCTCTCTCTCTCTCTCTCTCTCTCTCTCTCTCTCTCTCTGCTGAGGGTAAGAGAGGATACCCAGGGCCTTCACACTAAAACTCTATCCCCAGCACCCCACTCCCCAAGAGAGAGTTCTGTATAGTAAATTCACTATGTAGCCCAGGCTGCTCTTGCATTCACTCAGATCTTCCTGCCACAACCTCCTGAGTACTGGGATTACAGGTATGGACTACCGTAGCTGGCTTCCCAGCCATTTTTATTTTGAGACAAGATTTTGCTAAATTTCACAAGCAGGACTTGAACTTGCAATCCCTCTGTCTCAGACTTCTAAATTTGTATCAGACTAAATTATGGGGTTATGACATTTTTCCTTATATGTTTTTCTACCTCACTAGTTTTCAAACTTCCCTACATAGGGCCTGAGTAGGTGGTGCACAATTTTGTATGCCCAAAGTTTAGTGCTGAGTAGGCGCTCCCTGAATTGTCAATGAAATGAAATCAACTTATGCAAAAGCAGTCAGCTGAGCATTTGTAACAGGAAGGGCCTGCACTGAGAAGGTGACTTCCTAGCCTGAGCACCACAGAGCTAGACATCATCTCATAGGGAAGATGCTCAACCAGACCAGGACAAACAGAAACAAGAGCAAAGCAGACAACTCCCCCAAACACCAGAAGAGACACAATGGAACAAAAATTAAAAAACAAAAACCAAAAATACTTGAAACATTTCCTAGCCCAAATCAAGTGACAGACCCTCGATAGGCATCTATGTAGAGGAAGCCACCCTCAGCGTGTCAGGTGGTGCCTTCGCGGCTGTTGAGCACAGAGGCACCAAGAGTGCTGCAAAGGAGTCTTGGGAGTTCCTGTTCCGTCATGCTGCTGACTCAGTTTTCTGAGCAAATTCCTCTGTCACCATCATATCATCCTGTGTTGAAGAATTTCATAAAGCATCCTTACAGATGGCTCTCAGGCCCACTCACTCCTGCAATCAAACACTGATGTCATCATGGCAGAGGGGGAAATCAAAACCTCATCATATCAATCACGTTAGAAAAATGTTTGACTGCACTGATAACCAGAGACATTGAACTAAGTAGATAAATGCTTGCTCAGTGTTTGCAGAAGCAAGGAAGATCAGTATTTGTCCACCTCAGGGGGCTCTGAGGAAGTGGGTATTCTCATACTGTTTAGTGGAAGTACAATTTTAAGGTCTCCAGCCAAATCCCATCTCAAGGACTCTATTAATCAGAAGTACCAGAATGTACCTGACAAACATATTTTCCAGCATGTTCATTCTAGCACCATCTGGAGCAGTGAAGAACTGGAGTCTTCTAAAGTGGAGAAAAAGTTTTTAAAATGTATGGGATATGTGCACAGTCATCAGGAGCAATGGGAATAAACATAATGGGACTGTATATGCTAATGCAGGAGATGACCATACTGTGACAACCAAGAAATGACCCTTGACCTCACAAGAGGCCTCTGTACTCGGCTCTAGGTCTTTGTCTGCTCCAATTGACCTATGACTTCCCATGCCTGATATGTAAATAAGTGATCAGGAGGTTCAGATATAGGAAGGAAAGGATGATAGGATTTTTAATAATTTGTGTCTTTGACTTCCTTCCTTCCTTCCTTCCTTCCTTCCTTCCTTCCTTCCTTCCTTCCTTCCTTCCTTCTTTCCTTCCTTCCTTCCTTCCTTCTTCCATTGTTCCTCCCTTCCATCCTCTCTCCCTTCCTTCCTTCCTTCCTTTCTTCCTTCCTTCCTTCCTTCCTTCCTTCCTTCCTTCCTTTGTTCCTTCTTTATTATCTCATGAGTATTTTTTTTTCTCATGCTGGGGATCCAACCCAGGACCTTCCATGTGCCAGGCAAGTGCTCTCTACATGAGTTACATCTCCCATCTCTAACAAACATATCTTATCTGCTATAACAAAAATAGCAAAAACTGAATGGCTTAAGAACAGCATTTATTTCTAGAGTTCTGGAGTGTGGGAAGCCCAAGCCCAAGCCCAAGCCCAAGCCCAAGCCCAAGCCCAAGCCCAAGCCCCAGTAGATTTGATGGCTGGTGACAGCCTGCCCTGACATGGGCAGCACCATCTTGCGGTGTTCTTCATACAGCAGAAAAGGCAAAGGGGTCTCTCTGGTCTCTTTTTTTTCATAAATGCCTCTAACCCAATTATGAAGACTTTATTTTCATGACCTTATCAAGGTTTCATTGTTTAACTCCACCAATGTGGAGACCAGCATTTCAATTTGGGGAGGATATGGCATTTAGACTATAGCAATGCTTTCCTTTTCTTGTCTTTTTGTTGTTATCAATTCTACCATCTATTTTTTTTTCAAAGGTTTTGGTGTGCAGAAAAGCAGAACCAGAGTTTTGATGTGTTGAAGTTTAATTCAATCCATGTGTGTTATGTATATTCCTGCAGTAGATTATGGACAAAACCCATGCTAATTCAGAAGAAAATGTAAAGATGACAAATTCTTCCTAGAGAAGTGGGAGAAGGGTTGAAAAAGAGGGGATCAGAGAACCAGTTTGAGCCTCTCCAGGGGAAATCAACAAGCACCCAGATCTGGAGGTGTGGGTCCCGTGGGCTACCATGGATCTGCAGCTCCAGAATTGCCTCAGTGCTCAAGAGGTTGGTGTTTTGTTAGATGTGGCACCAGAGGAACCAGGCAAGAAACACCCCAACTTTAGCTCTAGTTGAAAGCAGTCATGGGGAAGTAAGTGAGAGAGCCAGGAGGGACAGTTTCATATCACATTTCCTCTAAGCTGCTGTGGAATGTAGCTCATAATTCATCTGCAGCTAGTGAAGGGGACAAAGGAAGCCCAGCCAGTAGAAATTCCTAGGAAACTGAGATGGGCCCCAAACTGAATACCAGGGAGTAGATTTTACTCCTCAGTTCAAATGCCAATGTTCAAACTGATACTCACAAAAGCCACTACCACTTTTCAATTGTAGATGAGTGACTTAGGCAGAAGACAAATGGATAATAGCCAGGGTTCTACTGTTACTATTCCCCCTCACCCCCCCGAAAGTTTTGAGAAACTTTGAGACAAGTATGATTGTCTTTATTTTGTACACCTTGGAGCTGAGCTCAGGAAGTTTTAGCAGACTCTTCAAGGTCATACAGCTAAAGGAGACAGAATGATATCATGAAAACATCTTTTGCTGCTAGAATAATATAGACCTGCTTAGAAATCTGTACTCTCTGACTCACTATTTAGGTGACTTTGGAGACTTTGCTTTCCTTTCTGAATCCATTTTCCCATCAGTAGAACAAAGATAACATTATCTGCCTTAAAGAACTGTTGGACACTTGGGATGAGATCACATTTATTGCCTACTTGCTGTCCATTTCCCCTTTTCCCTCTCCCCTCAGCCTTAGCAAATTGACTTTAATTTAGATTGGTGGGGCAGCAAATATGCTCTATTAGAACACTTATTGTTCCAGTGTCCTTTTAGGGGTACATAGTTCTGCCAAATGAAATGCAAACAAAAGTCTCTAGGAAGGGCATTAATTCTAAATAAGAAAGCTAAACCCTTTTGGAAAAGCCTTTCCTCCCTCTTCTCCTTTCTTGGGATAGGGGATACCTGGAGGTGGGAAAGCCACTCTAGAAACATGGGTGAGCCTGGACCTTTGCTCATGGTGGACTGCTTTCTCCTGGATTCCTCTTTGTTTGAGACAAGTGAACTCTCACCCATCTAAGTTGTTTGCAGCTGACAGTGTCTTTGACTAAGAGATCAAGGCTTTTGATTGACCGGGCATGAACTATTTCTGAAGTGGAGAAAGAATTTAAGCACCTGAACCGTACACACGAACAGCATTCAGATGTGCTGCTCTTACCTACAACGGACATAGCACTCCCTCTCTGTTCTTGGGCTTGCACCCCTCCAATGCTGGCCTTAGCACCCTGTCCATTTATGGGAAAATTTCATCTGAAATGTCACCACGTATGTAAAATCCCTAGAAAGGGCAAAACAATGGCATTTTCTTTCCTCAATGCCGAAGAGTTCCAAGAAACTTCTGCAAGTGAATCTTCTACTTTAACAATACACCAGAAATATTTCAGAGGGCCTACGACTTACAGGGTGAAGTACCCAAAGCTTCAGCATAGCGTCTACAACCCCAGCTCCTGCCCTGGCTCTGGGCTCCACTTCTGTGCCAAGACATGCCCCTCCCCAGAGCACACTCATCTAATCATGTTGTGTGCTTTCTGGGCCTATTAAAGGCGAGAGTTGGAGCGCAGTCATCTCTGACCTCCTGGCCACCTTGCATGGAGCAGGGACTGCAGATCACTGTTAGGCGATAGATGAGGGTCAGGCAGATGCCTGCGGGTTCCTTCAGCTTTTCCCTGAAAATGGCTGGACAGTTTCATGTCACCATAAACTCTGCACATGTTCTTTCTTTTGCTTTCTGTTCTCTTTCATCATTAATACCTGTGGAATGCCTACTCAGTTCACCCTAGTTGTCACTTCTTCAAACTACTTCACAGGCTCTCTTCCTTCTGCTCCAAAGCAGCTTACATTTATTCCTAACGCAGCACATAACCAACCACCTTGCTACAATTTGTCTGCATGCTTCTCCTCCCTGCCATGCTGTGGGTACTTAAAAGCATTTAATGAGTTTTCCCTATTAATTGTATTCAAAATTGGTCCTTCAGCATAGCAGATATTAAGAATTTTGATTAATTTAGCTAAACAATCTTTTGGCTTTGAATTGTTGCCCAGCCCTACTCCTATAACAAGACTATCAGCATAGACATTTGGCATCTACTAAGGACCAGACAGTATTCTTTGTCCTTGGTGCTTCCAGAGTAGGTATAAAACATGTCCTCAAAGGGTTATGACTTCCTTGTGGAGACACACAGTACTTATCTGAATGGCCTAGAGCTTGGTGTGAGCTGAGGTGCTCATCCCTTCAAACCATACCTCCCAGGGTGACTGGCTCACAAGCTTCTTAAGAGTCTTGTAAGAGTTCTGTAAGAGTCTTGGAGAACCTTCTGTGCTATGATATCTCTGCTTATTGCTAACGAAAGTTGAAATTTGGAATAAACTACAAAAGAGACTGGGAGGCATTGGGGGTGATTTACGTTTTTTTGAACTAGGAATTGAATTCAGGACCATGCACTTGCCAGGCAAGAGCTATACTGCTGAGCTGTACCCCCAACCCCTGGGACTCATGTTTTTGTGGCAGCCCTCCAAGGAGAAAGGCCATGAAGAATTCTGAGAGACTAGACTTGCCCTACGTCCTCTTATCTTGGTAGTTCAGCATTTCCTTTGATTATTTAAGACAACTCCAGTAAATTTTTCCTTTGCTTTCGTTAGATAAAGCCCATTTCAGATGGTGACAGTTAAAAAAAAAGAAAACGAAAAGAAGGAAAGAAAAAATATATAAGTAATAATTCAATATTTTGAAAGAATTTTCTATTTGCTGTCTGAATTGCTTAGGATTTGCACCAGCCTCAAGTGACAGAAAATGCAAAATAATAATGGTTTAAAAATGATACAAGTTTATGTGTCTCAATTAACTAGGCATTCAGGTTTCTGTTGTCCCACTTGTCTCTGAATATGACTCCCCTCTTGTGCTTAAAATCCAGTTATCATGTCACCTGTAAGAAGGAGGAAGATATGCTTCACCTTTTAAAGCCATCTTCCTCAAACCAAACACATCTTTTCTACTTACATTCCATTGGCCAAAGCATAACACCTGTATGCCAGCCATCCTTCACTCTTCCCTCTGCCCAGTAGGCTGGTCCCCATGGACCACATTAGTGGGGTGTGGTAGCCTCCAGCTTCTATGGCTGTGATCCAAACAAGGAGCTGTAGCAGAAGATCAAGGAGACTCAGGAGGAGCGCAGTTGGGGTATCTATTTCTGTGGATCTAACCCCTCAGCATTGCATTGGGATGGCTCTGTTCATCCACTCAGGGCAATTGACTCTAGCAAAATGACTGACACTACCTGAATCTCTCTTTTCAAAACTTCTGTAACTGTTACTTCCATTCCCTTCACTTCATTAAACCCTAGGGGAGGTAGCAGGCGACTACGTCTGGAGCACTGCACCGTAGTTACAATTTCTCTAGTCTTTGCAAATAGCCCCTTTATGAGAAATCCCCTCTTATCCTATTTTAAGTGTGTAATCTGTATGCAGTTGGGACCCTGACACACTTACTCAATGACAACAATTTCAGTATGAGTCACACACTCACTTAAAAATGGAAGGTTCTTTTACCACAAAAGAAGAGATGAACCAATATGATGGGACACTTAGCAGTCTTTTCTAAGTCCTAACATGTTTCCTGATCCTTTTTTTAGTTTCTAATGTCCACCCTTTATAGGCTGAAGTTTTAGTCCCTACTCTGTAAGGAAACCATCATCTTTCTTATCCCATAAAAGGCTCTTGTATTGCACAATGTCCAATTTTGTCAGCTATGATCTTGAAGCATTCTTAATTTTGTTTTGTTTTGTTTTAGTGGGTGGTTCCTAGGTCTTGGGATTGAACCAGGGCTTTGAGCATGCTAAGCAAAGAGCTATATCTCTACTTTCTATATTTTCAGTTTTGTGTCTCAACTTTCCATAAGTCATAGGGAATAGATTCTGGGGGACACAGTGTAAAGTGAAATGCAATGAACCCAAAGATGTACCTGAAGAACCAGGGGGCAGCTGTGATTACTCATCCCACACAGGTTCCAAATGGGTGAAAATGGTCACAAACATTCAGGGGAAATACGAAGGCCCAGGCAAATAAGAAACTGGCTTTGTACCTGTGACAAAACATGTATCACTCCAAGAGAAACCAAGACTATCTGTTAACAGAAAACTCCAGCTTGACCAAGTTGAGACCTAGCACTAGCTATGATCTCTACATGCTTATTAATTCCTATACCCACCTAGGATAGTTCTCCAAGTTCAACAGTCTTTAAGCTCGGTTGATTTATATATATATATATATATATATATATATATATATATATATATAAATATAATTTTAGTACTCAGGATCTTGCACTTGCCAGGCAAGCACTTTTCTACAAAGCTATCGCTCCAGCCCTACTTTCATTCATTCAGTATATTTTCATTCAGTGTATTTTTATTCATTTATTTCTCGTGATTCCCATTTCCAATAACATAATTCAGCATCAAGTAATTTTATTTTCATTGTGTGGTTAGCTTTTTGATGGATCACAATTTTTCTTCTTGACACTCATTTTACAAACTATAACTCATGGCATCCTTTGGAGATACCAACTAGATCATGTTATTCACCCAAGTAAACTATTCATTAGTTCCATGATTCTTCTAGGTTAGAGCTAAACTTTTAACAAGACTTTGATTACTGATCACTTATATTTCTCTTTAGGCTCATATCATTCTGCAATTATTTCATTTATTAGAAGACATTAAATGGGCTTTGCACATGTGTGTTCTGCTCTGAACTCCCTCATCTCTACCTGGCAGTTTTCATTCTTATTCATCCATCAGGACTCTGCTCATAAGCTGTCTTCTGTTCCAGAAGGGGTCTCTTGGTGCTCCACTTCTGGGCAGATAGAACAGATGTCTCTTATACCTTCTGGTCTTTACTGCATGACTTCCCTGAAGGCATTGTCATTTCCATGGCATTTACCCACTCCTTCCTGGTCTGTGTATTTCCTAGGGAAAAAGGATATGTTTCATGCAGCATGGCATTCTGAGTGCTGACTGCAGGAATTGACCATGGTGATGCTAAAAGCATACTCAGAGGATAAACAAGTGCATAAATTGGCCAATGGTGAGCAGAGAACAATGGGTGGTCACCTCCTCTATTAAACACCAGACTTGTATTAATGCAGAATTCCATGGTTGACTATCTCTGCTTAGACTCAAAGTTTTCAGTTTTCTGTAATGTCCCAATACAAATGAAATTATTGAATTTCCACTTGAGGTCATGATAGGGCTACAGAGCCTAGACATCTCCCTTAGCATACACAATAACAAAACTGAAAATAAAACAAAAAAATATGAACAACAGACAGTTAATTATTGTGATTCCTAAGAGCAGAGAAGCAAGTGAAGCAAACTCCTTGGCTTGTTGTCTGGAAGCACATTCTGGACCTCACTGGAGGATAAGGAATCCTACACAAGGCACACCAGTATAAGTAGGTAAGACAGTGACTGAAGTTCTAGGAGACCAAAAGTTTCAGAGGAAGAGAACTTCATGCCAAAGGAGTTCTTGGAGTCCATGATGAATGCTAAAAATCTGTACTAAATCACGTATGGAACTTTCTGATGGATCATTAAACTTCATTAAACCAGGCAACAGATAATGAGGCTACATTTTAAATCTCTCTCACAATACTCCAAACTTATGAAGCAAAAACTGAGAGGAAAGAAATGAGAAACAGACAAGCAGATAGTAATATTGGAAAGATTTCAATCTTTCTTTCTCAGTAATTGATATAAAAAGTATAAAGGGAAATGATAAGAAGATAACAGACTTCAGTTCAGGTATCAATCAACCCATTTAACACAATTGATGTTTGTAGAGCAGTCCACCAATATCAGAACACACGTCTTCATATTTAAGATGAAGTTTTGAGTTTTATTCAACTCAACAAAATAAGTTAATAACTTAAAAGGATTAAAATTGTGCAGAGTATGCACAATTAGAAATCCTATTTTCAGATATTGGTCTTGAAAATCCTCAAACATTTGAAAATTATACAAGATAGTTCTCAATAATTTATAGGTCAAATAATAAATCACAAAGGATATTAGAAAATACAATGAATGAAAATGAAAACACACTTCATAATTTGTGAGATGAGGGTAAGGCACTTGTCAGAGAAAACTTGTGGCCTTAAGTACACATAAAAATGCATAAGAGTGCTGGGGAGATGGCTCAGTGGCATAAGCGCCTCTCTAGCAAGCACAAAGCCCTAAGTTTGATCCCTGGTTTCAAAAAAAAGTACATTAGAAATGTTAAAAATCAGTGACACATAATAAGCTAGAAATAAAGACAAATTGAAGCTCAAATATGTGTAAGTACAGAAATAATAAACGTAAGACCAATATGAGCAAGACAAAAAAATAGGAAAATCATCCTAGAGAAAACCAATGAATTCAAAAGTTAGATTTTGAGAAATAACAAAAATAAATAAATAAATAAATAAATAAATAAATAAATTTCTAACCGAATAATAAAGTAGGAGAAGAGGAAGATATAAATACTTTATTCAGGAATGGTAATAAATGAGGGGCCATCATTAGCAACCATATAGCAATTGAAAGGACAAAGTATTATTATAAACAACTTTATGTCCGAAATTCAACAATTTGCGTAAAATACACATATCTTTGGCTCTAATCTAAAAAATAGATTCCAGAATTAGAAAACATAGATTACCCTAAAATTCTCATAGTTTATCATTATTATTTTAAAAATCATAAATAAAAATAATCACCTATTTAGATAGGTAAATTCTATCAAACAGTTAAGGAAGAAATAGTAGCAATTCACAGAGACTATTTCAGATAAGGTTGGAGGGAGGGATACTTCATATTTTGTTTAGCGAGGTTAGCTTTACCTGGCTACCAAAACCTAAGAATTTATGAGAAGAAAAATAACCTACAAAGTAATATCTTTCATGAGCATAAATGCAAAAATCTTTTTTAAAATTGTCAAGAACATTCAGAAATATGTAGAAGAGTATTATTCTACTACAGTCAAATAAGATTCATGCAAGAAATGCAAGTTGATTAGGT
>PVKN010021449.1:0-15533 GCA_004027915.1 Capromys pilorides
GACTATATCTCAGTGATAAAATGCTTGCCTAGTATGTGTGAAGCTCTGAGTTTAATCACTACCACCAAAAATTAAAAATAATATAGTTTATGCATGTATGTACCAATGTATATTTATATACCTATGTATTTTTTTTCTTAATCAGTGTCTATTCATCTCTCCAATTCACCAAATCACCTCTATACTTTTTTTATAATCTTCTCTTCAGGGGAGCATTTAGCAAAAGCTTATTAAAATTACCACAGAGGGCCGAGGAGATAGCTCAGTGGTCTAAGCAACTTCCTGGCAAGCACAAGGACTGGAGTTCAATTCCCAGGACTACATTCTGTGCCGACCTCTGAACCCCTGTTGCACCATGCAAGCCACTGAAACCAAGTGTGGTGATACATGACTGTAATCCTAGCACTGGGGAAACAGACATGGAAGGATCAGTGCAAGTCAGAGCTGTGTAGAAAGACCCTGTGTCAAATAATTTTTTAAAAATTACCTACAGAGTTTAGACATGTACCTTATTGATCTGTTTCTATGGCTGGAATACATACACTTCAGACTTTTATTTGCTCTTTGTCCATTATTATGTAAAAGATAAAGTTCGCTTTGCCTTCATCACAAGTAACATTATCTTACACACAAAGATGGGTAGGTAAGACTTGCAGCCTGTGTTTTTGCTCTTGGTGATGTGTTGGGGCACCACAGCCAACCTTTAGATACCCTACCACACGCACTCACATCTAAGATTCTCTCCAGAGCTGCAGAAAGGGAGGACAGTGACTGAGAACCAAAGCACAAATAAGGGAGAGGTGAATGTGGTCAGTGAAGTGGTCAAAGGATGTTAGCAAGGTCGCAACCGGGCCACATATGGACTAAACTGATTTCTTTTCTCTTGGTAGGTGGAGAGATCATCCTGATTACCCATTTTTTGATGAATACTGACTTCACAGAGTTCAGCTATTATCCTTTTTATGTCAAGACCCTGGGCTGGGTAGTTCTCACAGAAGAGACTCTTAACGGTTTTATTATCTTTAGAGGGTTTAGGGATGGAAACATGGCACAGTTAACATCTGTGTAGTTCAATGTCTCATATTGGGTGTAGACAAAATCATATTAAATTTTGCAAAATACTTCAAAAACAGTATTTAGAGTCAGAGAACTAATAGATTTAGGTACTATCATTGAGAGTTGGAGTTCTTCAGCTCTCGAAAGGACAAGGAAGGGCATAGAGTTGGCATGCACCCAGGTGCATGTAGAAGACTTAATGCCTTGTGCCAATGAACGCAATGCTGGCACAGCCAAAATAAGATCTCTACTTGCATTGTGAACAAGGAAGTGATTTGCTATTCTATAAATAAAGAAAGAGGGCGTATCTAGAAATATTTTTACAAGGGAGCTAATTAAACACAAAATAGTCAGCAAAGATATAATGAATGTCATTCCTGAGAACTGTGCTGTTCAGTTAAAGCCTTAGGCCATATCAAATAGTTATGCCTGGCATGTCATTTGTAGTGAAGGAAGCTTCAACTACACAATGTTAGTTTAAGCACTATGGTGTGAAAGCTGACTCACAAAAGTTTGCCTTATAAGTGTTCCATGTCCATGTGACCAACTCTAGTGAAAAGAATGGAACCATTGTCATTACTGGGATAAGCAAACACTGCCTCCACAAGTCTACCAGAAGAAAATAACCAAACATTTGTGCCTGGTTTCCTTCTTTGACTCTACCCTATGTTCCTTGAAGTGTGGCCAATTTTAATCTGTATCATTTCACTATGACAATAACTATGAATGTAACAGCTTTCTTAATTGTGTGAGTCCTTCCAATAAATCATTGAATCTGAACATGGTATATCTGAGACTCCTTACCATGAATACTTCAAATAAAATCAAACAAAATGCGAGGGCAGGGCTAAAGAGATAGATAGCTCAGTGGCATAAGCACCTGCCTTGCAAGTAGAAGGTCATGAATTTAATCCCCAGTACAAAAAAACAATACAAGAACTTCTCTGGGAATATGGTAGTCCTTGAAGAAGACTGTGAGAATAGCAGTCTCCAAATTTTATGGCACCAGAGATTGGTTATTTGGAAGACTAATTTTTCATAAACACAATGGTGGTTTGGGAGTGGTTTAAGCACATTAAAATTATTATGCACCTTATTTCTATTGTTTATTACACTGTAATATGTAATGAGATAATTATACAACTCAGCATGAAGCAGAATCAATGGGAGTCCTAAGCTTGTTTTCCTGCAATTAGATGGTCCCATCTTGGGTGATGAGAGACAGTGACACTTGAAATGTGTGGCTTATGTCCAATCTAATTATTGAGTTGATTTACTATAGAAAATTGTGCTTCACAAAGCGAAGATGCTGAAAATGGAAATAGGCTTTTTAGGGCCTTTATTGCAATCTCAGGATATTCCACCTATACATTAATCCAGAGCACCTCAAAATCTGAATTTGTCTCAAACATACATTTCAAACCATCATCCTTTGCAATCTTAGGCAGTTGATCCTCTCCTAGCATAGACAAAGCTGACGCATTGGACTTATTCACAAATGGGTCACAGAAGCGTTCCTTCTCAGCTCAGCGATCCTTTGTGGTTGGGAAGTAATGCTCAAATTCTGTGGAAAATTGATATAAGTGACTGTGAACATGTTAGAAGAGAGAATGCCCTGGCTCCATCTCATTCAAAACTTCTGCTAATGTTTGAAACACTTCAAAAATCCCCATGTTCGCTCATTACACCCCTACTGCTCCTTTGGCTTTGAATGCATTTTATCTGTTGATTTGAACATAGTTGCTATTTTTCTCCTGTGGGGGAGCCACCAAGCTACATTTCCCTGAGAAATGAAGTCTCTTGATTCCATATTTACACAATATTTACTTCAACCCCATTTGCTGACATACGAGATAGGCAAAACTGGCTAAATAGAAGCTGATATTCCCTCAAATGCCTAAAGGAAGATGATGGAGTCTGGCCAAGGCATCAATGTGTGTCAGCACGGCAAAGCAGCAGTGTACGAGTGACAATTGTCCCCTCCCCCAACGTCATGAGCTTGTGAAATTTTAGGGCTAAGATATAAGACAGTATCTCTGCTGGTGCTCTAAGACTGAGATAGATAGATGGAGATAGAGATAGATAGATAGATAGATAGATAGATAGATAGATAGATAGATAGATAGATAGATAGATAGATAGACATTTCTAGCAGCAAAGATGCTAGCTTTCCAAATACCAACTTGTCTGTTGCAACACGAATTGCGGAGACTGTGCCTGGTGCAAGAGTAATTTTTCCTATTTTGCAAGCCATGCTACAAAGTTTTTCTTTTAATACACTCTACCGTGACTCACACATACCTCCTTGATTGCCACTAGAAAAGCCATGGTCACTATAACTTTTGGCTCTTTGTCAAATTGAAAGCAATTAGTGATTCCAGAGCCCCAAGAACTACATATCTCTCTCTTTGTCTTTTCTCACCCATGTACCACATTGGCAAGTGAAAGACTGAATCTTCCAAAGATGTTTTTTTGTTTGTTTGTTTGTTTTGTTTTGTTGTTGTTGTTGTTGTTTACAGGACCGGGGTTTGAACTCACGACCTTGCACTTGCTGGGCAAGCATTTGTGCCGTGGAGCTATCTCCCCAACCCCTTCATGGGTGTTTCAATATATCCTCAAGCGAAAAATTCAGTTCATTGATCATGTCACATGAATAAGCTAGTTTTGTAACCCATCCTGTGTTGTTAGTGGTAACTATTTTTTAGAAAGCTCTATACTGGTCCTTGTAACTGAAAAACTCTGACCAGAAATCTACCTCTAGAAAGCCCTACTTCTGTGTATGAGTGAAGACATCATGTGTACTTTGTGTTCATCTTCTCACAGACTGCTCGAAAAGGCATGAGTTAAAAGCCGTTACTCTAATATGATTGGTAAGTTTAATCAAACCTTGCAAATATTAGGTTCAGACAACAGTGTTGAGCTGATCAGAATTTCTCTATGGGTTATACAGAACATAAACACATTAAAACCAACCACTTTGACTCAAGCAGTGAAACCAGAAAGTCATCCAGTCACGGCAACCATTCCACATACACACCAAGGCAAAAGACTAATTCCATTTTTCTGATATGTAACCATTCAAATCCCTGAATATTTTTAAGCTGAATATTTTTGCATATAATATTCACATTCATATCCTCTTAAAAATATAACACACAAAAAAATAATGCTCTTGGTGTTAACATCAATAGATTTGTTAACTTAGATTGCATATCACAATGATTCAGTAATAGTTTCTAGGGCCAGGGAGAGAGCTTGGCAATCTAACTGCCTGCCTGGTAAGTGAAAAGGCCCAGTTTTGAGTCCCAGTACCACATGCCATCCTAGGCCTGCTGAGCTGGCCACCAAAAACCAGGCATGATGGTTCATGCCTGTAATCCCAACACTGGGGAGAATGACACAAGAGGATTACTATGAGTCTGAGCTACATAGCAAGATCCTGTACCAAATACATTAAAATATTAAAAACAAATCAAAAAATGTTTCTATCAACTGTACCTCAATAGCATTTATTATTTCATCAATTTACCAACTTTGTGTGTGTGTTTTGTTTTTTGTATTTTTTTGGCGGGACCAGGGTTTGAACTCACAACCTTGCACTTGCTAGGCAGGCACTTGTGCCATGAAGCTATCTTCCCAGTCCCCAGTTCACCAGTTTTGATGCTAGCAAAAAGTGAAACATGTGCCACTTTCTGAATGGCAGCCTCTCCTAACAGTTCAAGACAAATACTCTGCTTAGCACAGATGAAATTTCTCTTACCAATTTCAAAGGACTTCTAGCTTTAACAATTAAGTTAACCACCAAGACTGACTTTATCAGCGCAGAAACATTTGATAAAGTGCGGCTTTCAATGCATGCTTCTGCTCCTCATGTCCACTCATTTTTCATTCAACAAATATTTATTTGATTGCTTGTACATGTGTGTAGCACATGTTTGCATTCTCTGTGGTAAGCTGGTATATACCTAATGCATTTTAATTCATTTTTTCACCTTTCCCTTCCCTAACTCCCTACTCCAGCCACCCATTTTTTCCCAGCATCAAATCTATTTGTCTTTTAAATTTTTATTAAGTTAGCTATCATAAGTGGTGATGAACAACCAAACTAGCAGAACAAAAACATAGAACAATTCTGCAAAGTACACTTCTGGATACATTGGCCATGTTGAATTATAATCGCATTTTGACAATCTTCAAAAGTTTGTCTGGTACTTGGTCTCAATGTGGTGACAAATGTGCAGTTTACAAAACAGATGTGGACAAAATTAGAGAATAAAACAATAGACAGGCTGTGGACAGACTATAGTAGTGCATTCTGACTTAATGTCTGCTGCCAGATATAGCTGCACTAGTGAAATAGATCCGTTTTTTCTCCACTATCAAGCCTGCTCATAGGACTTTGATATGAATTTACAAATGATTTATTGTGGTCTCTGTGTAGCAAAACCTGTCTGGTAATGTTAATCTGCATTTGCAGCCACTCCCAAGCACTAGCATCACTGCCTCAGCTCCAGCTCAGATCCCCCAAATGCTAGATTTTCATAAGTCATACACAACTAGATCCCTCACATGCACAGTCCTAGTAGGGTTTGCATTCCTGTGATAATCCAATGTCACCACTGACCTTCAGAAGGCAGAGTTCAGGCAGGAATGTAAGTAGTGGGGAGCTTCCCCACTGCCCACCTCCTGCTGCGTAGTCCAATGTCAGTCAGACTTTTGTGCTACCTCCTTACCCTCCAGTAAATTCCTTCATCAATTTTCCAACTTTAGATAATTTTTTAATTATATTTTGAAGAAAGTACAAGCTTTCATGCTAATAAGTTTTTCCAAGGATGTAATACCTTCAAGGTCATGTGAGGCACTTGTCTACTTTAAAACATGGAGTATAAAGCATATTGAAATCTTGTACACGTCACCTTAAGGCTGCAGTAAACTGTGACTGGTGTAAGCTGGACAATACTGGAATATACAAAGAACAGCTATGTCTTTGTATTAAACAATTTTCCATTTACACTGTTACAGCATAATAAAATCACACACACACACACATACACATACACACACATGCACATACGCTTCGTAAATAAAGTACGTGGAGTCCATGCATCTGAAGCGTATAGTTCAGTATGTTTTTCACAGTTATATACACTCAAATGCAGATTAACATTTCTAGCCATTCAGAAGTTTTTACATGCCTTCTTCTCAATCCATATCTTCCTTCCAGAGAATGCAATCTTATGACTTCTCTTACTGAATTATTTATCAACTTTGCAGCCTAAAAGCTTCAGTTATATTTAGTGCCCATTACAAAGTTGTGTGATCTGATTATTGGGAAACTACATGAGGGTCAGATCCTGTTATTTTTAAGCCTTTTCATGTAAAAATAATGTATGGTTAGTCATTCTTTTATCTAAATAAGATGCTTCTTAACTGTTTTTTTTGTTTGTTTGTTTGTTTGTTTTTGTACACCAGAAGAAAAGTTTGAAGCTCTCTATATTCTTAAAAATTATTTTTATCTGACAACATATTTGCTAAAACCTTAGACATAATTCTGCTGAGTTTCTACATTTATTAAAGAGCAGGAATGATGGAAATCTACTCCCCTAAGTATAGCTAATCTATACATTTTGTTCTTTAGCCTTGACCATATCATTGAATGACTATATCTCAAGTAATTTTGAATTTTTCATTTGTTCATATTTGCTGGAGGTTTTTAGAAATCTCTGCCTATCATTATTGATCTTGTAACCGGGAACCCATGTCCATGGCTCAAAATTTGATAAGGCCAAGACACATGTCTATCACCATGCACTAAACCAAAGTCAAGGGCTAACCAAATAGCTCAGTGGATTAAAGCACCTCCAAGCATGCATAGGGGTCAAGGGCTTGATCTCCAGGCCTGTCATGCTGGCCCTGCCCCCAGGGTGTGCTGAGACCACAATTGAGACTGGGCTGGTAGCACACTCCTGTAATCCTAGCTCTTGGGAGCCTGTAAACAGGCGGATCACTAAGAGTCCAAGTCTGATCTAGTGGTGAGACCCTGAACACCCTATGGATCCTTCCCTAAAAAAAATATAAATAAATAAAAAACAAAGTCAAAAGTAGATCAAAAATCTAAATATTTAAACAGGAATACTAATTCTGTTGGAAGATTAAATAGGTAGAAATCTTAAAAACATAGGGGTAGGTATAGACTTAATGAACAAAACTAAAACTGTCCCAGAAATACTTCAAAGAATCAATTTCAACTGGAATTTCTACTTATTAAAAAGTTTTGCACATCAAAAAAAAAATCACCAATAGAGTGAATCCCCCCCATACAGAGAAGGAAAAAACTGCCCGTCAAACAAAGGACTTATACATAGAACACATAAGGAATTGAAAAAAATTAAACCCTCCCCCAAATTCAAAGACCTAATCAAGAAACGGGCATCTGAGGTGAACACAGACTTCTCAGATGAAGAAATACAAACAGCAAAGAAATATATGAGGAAAAAAAGAGAAACATACAAGAAAATGTTCAGTGTCACTGGTCATTCAAGAGCTACAAACTATAACAACATAGATTCCATCTCACCCCAGTAAGAATGGCTGTCATCAAGAAACCAACCAATAAGAGATGCTGGAGGGGTTGTGGCGATTCCTCAAAAAACCACAGGGGCCGGCGAGATGGTTCAGTGGTCTAAAGTGCCTGCGTAGGAGGGCTCAGGCAACTGTGGGGACTGCAGTTCGATCCCCGGCACCACATGCTGCGCCAGCGCCACCACCAGGGCAGGCTGAGCCAGCCACAAAATGAATAAATAAACAAACAAACAAACACAACAAGCAAACAAATAAATAAAATAAAATTTAAAAAAAAAAAAAACTACAATTGGAAGTCCCAGGTAACCCAACTATGAGTAAAAGTGAGGACAGAATATCAGTTATGAAAGACCAGATTGTAGTTAGCAATCATGAAAATAAATATTTCTTTAAAATAGCAAGGGATCATGAGAAATCAGTTCAGCAGCTGCTAGATGATGGGAAGAAGAATGTCACAAGATTGTTTGGAGTCAATGAAAAAAGCAAGATGCCACAATTAACATTAAAAAAAAAAAAAACTCTTTATAGATGTCATGGCAGAAAACTTCCCTGACCATGAAAACTATTTGACACATAGATTGGTAGGGCATATAGAAGTCCAATTAGTCACAATTTTAAAACAAACTACAGCAAGGCATACTATAGTACAGATTTTAAAAATTAAACACAAGAACAGAATATTGAGACAGGAGGTCACTTCAGCAGTTGTAGACTATATGACCAGAGCTCAGGCAAAAAATGTTCTGCCACATCTCCCTGGAGCATGAAGTCCTGCTGTATCCACACTACTTTGGTCCCAACCTGCTCAACATGGTGAAGCAGAAGCTGTTGACAGAGGTGGAGGGAACCTGCATGGGGAAGCATGGCTTTGTCATTGCCAACTATTGACAACATTGGTGCTGGTGTGATCCTGCCAGGTCTGGGCTTTGTCCTTTACCCAGTTAAGAACAAGGCCATTGTCTTCCAGCCCTTTAAAGGTGAAGTTGTAGATGCTATGGTCACTCAGGTCAACAAGGTTGGGCTCTTCACAGAAATTGGGCCGATGTCTTGCTTCATCTCTCAACATTCCGTCCCATTGGAGATAGAGTTTACCCCAATTCCAACCCCTTGCTAAAAGATAGTGGAGGAAGACATTGTTATTCAGCAGGATGGTGAGATCTGCTCGAAGATCATAGGGGCCTGTGTGGACAAGTACAACATTTTTGCAATTGGCTCCCTGATGGACAATTACCTGGGGCTTGTGAGCTAAGCTTGAGGCCTCCTGCACACTGGGTACCGTTGAGGGAAGTGTGGGGTCCTGTGCATCTATCTGCTAAGGCGCTCAGGTTCCTTGTGCCCAGGAGACACCTGCCTGTCCTTCCTGCTCTGTTGTGACCCGGGGATGCCTATCTGTGTTGTAACCATAAAAGATCCTTGGTTCTCAAAAAAAAAAAAAAAAAAAAAGCAGAATATTAAAACCTATGAGAGAAAAGGAAATAAATTATATCTAAAGGAAAGCCCATCAGAATCACAGCAGAATATGCATATTAATTATAGATAAAAGATTTGATTCCTTCTAAATTTTTCTGATAAGAAATCTCTGCTAAATGAAATTTGCTACATGAATCTCAAGGCGTTCTCATAATCTGACCCATCCCTTCTATCCACTCGCACAACTATTTGTTTAGCCTTATTGTCTATTAATCTTAAATAAGAACTTCTCATCACTTCCTGAAAAAATCACAGAAGACTTCTCAACACAAACCCTCAAGTCAGTACGACCTTCCTGGAAATGAAGTATTTTTAACACTAAAATAAATAGTTCACTCTGTGATACTATCTTTCAAAACTGATGGAAAAATAACATACTTCCATGACAAAAGGAAACCTAAGACAATCTATGAACACCAACCCAGAACTCCAAAATGTTCTGAAGAAATTCTAAAGATCATAAGGATTATAACTCCACAAACACTAACAGAATAAATCCATCTGTCAAGGCAAACAGTTATACAGAGAGAGAAATAAAGGAGCCAATAACTGGAAAATAACAGGACAAAGATAAATCAACAGATATTAATTATAATAATCGATGTTAATGGTCTCAATTCACCAATCAAAAGAAACAGACTGTCAGAGTGGATGAAGGAGGAAGGTTCAACAATATCCTACATACAAGAAATCCTAAAAGAAATTCTTAGAATGAAAGTCAAAAGGCAGAAAACGACATTCCATGTACTAGGAACCCAGGATAAAGAAAGGGTACCTATTCTATTTCAAACAAAGTAGATTTCAAACCAAGACTGGTTACAAGCGACAAAGAAGGTCATTATATTCTTGAAAAGGAAATAATCCAAGGGGAAGAGATAACAATCATAAATATAGAAACAACAAATAGCAGTGCATCCAACCATATAATACAAATATTAACAGGAAAAAAAATTGAATAAGCACTGATATCATTGTAATGCAGGACCTCAATACCCCACTATCACAAATAAACAGATCAACTAGAAAAACCTGAAAAATTAAATGCTAGAATTGAACCAAATGTTTGCATAAGTTGGGGCTGGGGAGATAGCTCTGTGGCACAAGTGCCTGCCTGGCAAGTGCAAGGTCCTGAGTTCAAACCCTGGTCCCGCCCCCCTCCCAAAAAAAAAGTTTGCATAAGTTGACTTCATAGCTATCTACAGAGTGTTCTAGCCCACAAGTTGTAATATACATTCCTCTCTGCTGCAAACAGCACATTCTCCAAAATAGACCATATGCTAGCTCATAAAACATGCTCAAGTAAGTACAAAGGAACTGAAATTATCTCATGTATATCATCAGGTCATAGTCCAATGAAATGGGAAATCAATGGGAAAAGAAACCACAAAAACTTCATAAGCATATAAATTAAATTGTACATTCCGGAAGCACCAATGGGCCATTGGTGAAATTAAAGAAGTTAGATAGTTTCTACAATTAAATGATAATACCAACACAAGGTGCTGGAACTGATAGGAAATAATGAAAGCATTCTTATACCAGAAATTTATAGTGGTACATACCCACATCAGGAAAACAGAGCCAGATGAAATAAATAACTTAATGTTAACCTTCAAGATTCTAGAGAAAGAAGAGCAATTAAACCCAAAGATTGAGCGGCGAGCACAGTGTCCCAAGTTCAAGAATTGTTACCACAAAAAAAAAAAAAAAGCTCCTATGAGGGAGAAAATTATAAACATCAGAGCAGAAATTAATACAGTGGAGACTAAAAGAAAGATCACTAGCTCAAAGAGTTGGTTCTAAGGCCCAGAAGTGGTGATGCAGGCCATAGGGCCAGCAGTAATGATGCTGAGGCAGGAGCATCGCTTTGGGTTTCAGTCCAGCCTGATCTCAAAAATAAATAAATAAATAAATAAATAGTTGGTTCTATGAAGTAAGTTGACAAGCTGTTAGCCAACTTTGTTAAAAAAAAAAAAAAGAAAAGAAAAGACAAAACTCCCATGCCATTAAGAATGAAAAAAGGTAAAATCACAGCAGATCCTTCAGAAATCCAGAACATCATCTATACCTACCCCAACTATTTGTATTCTAATAAGATGAAAAATATACAAGAAACGGGCAGATTGTTACATACATATGAATTATCAAGGGGCTGGGGAGGGGAAATAGCTCTGTGGCACAAGTGCCTGCCTGGCAAGTACAAGGTCATGAGTACGAACCCCAGTCCCACCAAACAAACAAAAAAATCTCTTACATATGAATTATCAAAGCTGAATCACAAAGATATAAAACTACTAAATAAACCAGTATCAGTCATTAAAAGTGAAGATATAATTAAAAACCTACGTGCAAAGAAAAGACAAGGTCCTGACATTCCCTACTGTGTTCTACAAGATATTTAGAGAAGACCTAGTGCTATTACTTCTCCCACTCTTCAATGAAATTTAAAAGCAAGCGATACTCTCAATATCAATTCTGGAATCAAACATTACTCTGATAATGAAAAGGGCCCAGAAAAGATAGAGAACTGTAGGCCAATATCACTAATGAAGATAGATGCAAATGTCCTGAGTAAGTTACTGGCAAACAGAATGCAGCAAATCATCAAGTAGACTACACACCATGAGCAAGTGAGATTCATCCCAGTGATGCAAGAATGGTGCAATATGCTCAAATCAATAAATATAATGCACCATATCAACAGAGCCAAAGACAAAAAAAAAAAAAACCACACAATTATCTCAATAGATGCAGAATAAGCATTTGACAAAGTCCAGTGCCCACTCATGACTTAAAAATTCACAGAAAATTTCAATAGCTGACCTTGATCTCAATCTGACTAAAGCCATCTAAAAGAAACCAAGAGTCAACATCGCACTAAATGATTAAAAACTCAAAGGTCTCTCTCTAGAATCAGGAGGATGATGTGAAGAAATCTTGAAAGAAAGGCAATTTATCTCCATTCTGGCTAAACTTGGCCGTATTTCCATGTACTAATAGGCGCAGAGCTGGCTAGTACTTTTCCTTATTCTTGCCATTCGCTGTAAGCAATGATAATAGCTCCATCCAAGGTGCTATTGTATAGTCTTTGAACCAATACAGTGGAGCAGTTTTTCCCTGCCCCTCTAGCTCTCCAAAGCATGCATGAGCCAGGGAAGGATGGAGAGCCGCACTCCACGCTGTCAGCTGGAATCAAACCTCAACATCAGAGCCTCTAACTTCCCAGGGCACATCAGAGCTCAAGCATCAACCCTCCAACATGAGAGACTACTTCAATTATGTTACACAATTACTCTTTCTCCACATCCTTCTCTCCACGTATTGCAGAGGTGATTTCAGGCCTTCTACCTAGCCCAGCTCACAGCACGCACTTGCTTCCCACCATGCTCACAGTCACTCATCCTCAAGCCATTCTCTTCTTCACAGATCAGTAAAACCTGGATGCAGCCCAGGGTTGAAGCCTTTGTTCTGGTTAGCCATTATTCTAGCTGGACTTAGGACCCCCTTGGCTCCTCACAACTACAAACGTGCCTCAAGGTCTGTATTCTCACCACAGGTTGCACTGGAAGCGGGATTGGAATTACCTCACTAGAATTTCAATGACTTTTCCACTGGATCACAAATATAAACTTCCTGGGGCCAGTGAGATATCTCAGCAGACTAAGCATCTGCTTAAGCAGGCGCAGGGACTGGGATTTGATCCCTGGCACCACAGGCAGTGCTGGCCCCACCCACGGGCCCACTGAGCTAGCCACTGAGGGTCTGGTGGCACACACCTATAATCCCAGTGTTGTAATCCCAGCGCTGGGGAGGCTGAAGACAGAAGGATAACCACAAATCCATGCTGCATAGTGAGAACCTGCACCAAATACATAATAAAAAGAAGTATGAATAATCAATATTAGCTACAATCTTCTTCTGAGCACTAGTACTTCAGCCACTTTGTGGTTTTGCAGAGTACAGGGGGTAAATAGTGGTACTTCTTTCTTGACAAAATGTATTTTGCAGGGTCCACCTTAAATCTAGTTATGGGTAAATCCTCCTCCAAAGGAGAATTAATATGTTTACAAGCACAGGGATCCCCTTGGACACTGTCCTGTGTCAGATAGGGATGAACTCATCAGAGGACATGGAGCTAGATAGCCCTTAAAGTCCTGCTGAGGGTCATGTGGAGGTCAAGATCAACAATTTTACTTGATGCTGGTAGAAAGGGTCTGAGTTCAGTTCCTGGTACTGCTGGTAGAAACGATTGAACACGTTTTGTTTTCAAAAATGTGCCTCTGAGGATCCTCATATTGATATTCATACATGAGATTATCCTATAGTTTTCTTTATGCATACTCTTTAGTTAGTTTCTATTACACACATTTTTATTTCAGTCTAAAAAACATTTTCTAGGGTTGGGGAGATAGCTCGTTGGTCTAAGCACCTGCCAGTCAAGCGCAAGGTCCTGAGTTCGATCCCTGGTACCGCATGTCCTGCCTGCCCTAGAACCCCGGACATACCGTGCTGACCCACGGAACCAGGCGTGGTGCACACTCCTGTAATCCCAGAGCAGGCGAGGGTGAGACAAGATGATCACTGCAAGTCCCAACTGTACACCCTGTATCAAAAGAGTAAAAGCTTGGGCTGACAAAATAGCTCAGCTGGTGGAAAGTGCCTTCTTAGGCACATGCCACTCCAGCCCTGCCCTCAGGGGCCGGGGTTTGTTTGTTTATAAACAAACAAATACATACATAAATATTTATTTATTTATAAGGACAAAATAAGTGAATAAAATTAAAATTATATACAGTATTCCTTAAAGTGTTGAGGGAATTTATCTCCAAATTTTATTTCTGTTCCTAAGGAGCCTGGACATTCTCTGTTTCATTTAGGATGAACTTTGCAAATTTATCTTTTTCTCCTACTGTACCTGTGTGACATGGTTTAACAAAATATTTACATTTGTTCATTTATCTCGCTAATATTTTTTGAGTGCCCCCCCTCCCCCGCTAGGCTCCATGCTAAGCACTTGCGCCTAGCTACCTCAGTGAACAGAGCGAAACTCTCTGACTCCTCCGTGTTGGAATCAGTTCTCTCCTCCTCTGTGATCTTGTTTCCAGGTGACAAAAACGGACAGTGCCGAACAGAGAGCAGAGGAGAACGGACCCGGATGTGGTTTATCAGAAAGAACAAAAAGCACCGCTCCTGCAGTGAAGACGGGTTCCAAAAGACGGATTTGGTGGACATTTAAATTCAGGGACTTTTATGCAGTTTTTGGCATGAAAATGGTACAAGAAAACGTGAAAGAATGCAGAGAGGCGATCACTGTTTGCTTCGGCTGGGCTTTTGATGTCCAGAAAGCAGGCTGTGTTATTTCTTTGTTCTTTGGATTCCAGCCTTTTGAGGCTTTTCTCCGTTTTCTCAGGGACTTGCCCTTTGTTCTGTGCGCTCTAATTTCCCAAAGTTTGTTTTCAGCTCAGGAGGTCCTGGCCTTCAGTTTACTCAGTTTCTTTTCTTAATTAGTTCAGTTGGTTTACACGGGACCTTCTTACCCTAATCTATTCCCCGTATTTATTCTGGTCTCACTCCGATTCCCTTAATTTTCCTATGTTGTGTGTGTGTTTTTTTAATCTAGTTTTATGTTACATATTTATATCTTTGTTACCTTGGTTGCTAATTAGTGATTAATCAAGTTGTTTTTCTAGTCTTTTCTCTTTTTCCTTAATTTAGACCAATTTTCAAAAGGAAAAAAAAAAAGTTCAATTAGTTGCACTGTTTTTCTGTAGTGTGTGCTCTCTCTCTCTCTGTCTCTGTCTCTCTCAGTCTCTCTCTCTCTGTCTGTCTCTGTCTCTCTGTCTCTGTCTCTGTCTCTCTCTCTCTCTGTCTCTCTCTCTCTCCTTTGTCATGCTGGGTATCAAACTCAAAGACTTGAGTATATTAAACACATACTCTACCACTGAACTATCTTCTTGTTCCTGTTTCTCTAGTTATTTTGATTCACAAATATCCTTTGGTTGTTGTTGTTGTTGTTGTTGTTGTGTTGTTGTTGTCTTTTTGAGACAGGGTTTCGCTATGCAGTTCAGGCTGGCCTTGAGCGCACTTTTGCAGTCCAGGCTGATCTCGAACTCACACCAATCCTCCTGCCTCAGCCTCCCAAGTGCTGGGATTATAGGCATGCACCTCCATGCCCAGCCCATATTTTTATATCATTTTTTTATCTATTTTCTTTAGTTGCTTATCAATGGATTGTTTTCTAACTTCTTACATTGAATGTTAATTTCATCTTTTGTCTATTTGTTTTTTCTTATTTATTAACATAAACATTGAATATGATGAATTTTCTTCTGAGCACTGTTTCAATTAAGATTTCATAATTTTAATATTTTTAATTTTCTATGTATTCTGAAATTTCACTTCTTTCTGGACAGTTGTTTATAAGA
>PVKN010021450.1:0-15534 GCA_004027915.1 Capromys pilorides
TTCCTTCCTTCCTTCCTTCCTTCCTTCCTTCCTTCCTTCCTTCCTTCCTTCCTTCCTTCCTTCCTTCTTTCCTTCTTTCCTTCTTTCCTTTTTTTTTTTGCAGTGCCAGGGATTGAACTCAGGACTTTGCGCTTACCAGGCAAGGGCTTATTCCACCAAGCTATCTCCCTGGTCCCATATGATATTCTTGACAGTAACTTGAGTTACTTCTTGCATTTAAAAATGTTTAATGTTGGCCTAATTTTCTTAGCATTTTAAGAATACTGATTTTGATACTTGTTTATTTTTGCCTATAGGTCTTGATGATTTTTTGTTGGTCCTTCAGATGTAATCATTTTACCAAGATAATTTTAACAGTGGTTGCTGTTGGTTAATATTCATGATATGTATGGCTTTTTTCAATATTCTTTGTATTAGTCTATTAGTTTGGCTTCTCAAATCCATTTTCTGACAGCCTCAGTTCAGAGTAATCTGTTTAACCGAAAGAAATGCCTTCCCTGCTTGAAACTCTTCAAGGCCTTCATACTACATGGAGTCAAGATTTTTAAAATATTGGTTCCTATGGTTTAGTCTTAGCCTTCCTTGTCTTTAGTATCTTTTGACTTCCTGGCCTATTTGTTTATGGTTCTGGCACTTAGGAATCTGTGCTTTTGTTCATACTTTTCTTGACCAGACTGATTTCATTTATTTATTTTTTATTTTAGGGAAGGGTCTACAGAGTGTTCAGGGACTCACTACTAGATCAGACTTGTGGTAATCTGCCTGTTTTCAGTCTTCCAATAGCTGGAATTATAGGGACGTGCCACCATGCCCAGTCTTAATTGCTGTCTCAGCACACCCTGGAGGCTGGGCTGGCTGAGACTGATTTTTCTTTTTTAAAAAATGTATTTTGTACAGGATCTGCAGGGTCTCAATACACAGATTAGAATCATAGCCCACCTGTTTTCAGCCTCTCAAGAGCTGGAATTACAGGTGTGTACCACTACGCTCAGTGTCAATTGCCATCTCAGCAGCCCCCAGGAGTGGGCTACACAGCAGGCCAGGGATTGAATTCCTGGCTCCTGGGGCTGCCTAAGCAGGCACTTTAATCCACTGAGCTAGCTCTCTGGCCCTCAGACTGATTTCTGACTCTGCCAAAACTTTAAAAAGCAGCTGGTGCATGTTTGTAATCCCAGCTCTTAGGAGGCTGAGGCAGGAGGATCAGTGGGAGTTTGAGACCAGCCTGGGCTACAAAAGTGAGCTCAAGGTCAGCCTGAACTGCATAGCGAGACCCTGTTTCAAAAAGACAAAAATCAAACTAAAACTTTAAAAAGCTCTGTGAAGCTCCTATCCGGAAGTTCCACTTGCTGCTTGGTCAGTTGTGCCCTCTGCCCCTTCTCCCTAGCATGCTCTGAGGACTCTCTGGTGACAGTTGCCTGCTAGTGATGAGTGTGTCTCTGCGGGGACTTCATGCTCCATGGCTACGTGAACTTTATATTTTTAGAGTCTCAGAACCAGACATAGTGGTAGGTGCATAATGGACTTCTACATACATTTCCTGATTGAAAAAAAAAATTGTGTAGCTGAGAAATATTTCCAATCAAGCAGAGACAAAAACCCTTCAACAACAAAACAGGATTTGATCTTGTAGAGAGGTAGACATTTGAGGAGTTGCTGTCCAGAATAACTTTCTGAGCTGATACTTGCAAAGCCACTTCATTGAAAAAACTGTATTCATGTCTTGAAACATGTAAATCCATTTTACTCTTTCATCAGAGACGTTTTTGGGAAAGGGCATGATTTGATTTTAATTTAGTTGAGCCCCAGCTGAGTAGTATATATATACTTTTAACTGCCATTAATTTCTCATTGATGACCATAA
Source organism: Capromys pilorides (assembly GCA_004027915.1). Taxonomy (NCBI): domain Eukaryota; kingdom Metazoa; phylum Chordata; class Mammalia; order Rodentia; family Capromyidae; genus Capromys; species Capromys pilorides. The sequence continues at coordinate 1,862 of PVKN010021450.1, forward strand.
ACGTAATATCTTAGCAGTCTTTTGAACTCCCACTATAATATTTAAAATAAATTTGTTGTCATTTGTGTGCTAGAGATTGAATATAACTCTTCAGTTATATTCCCCAGATATATTTTTTATTTTGAGGACAGGGTCTTGAAAAGTTGCTACAAAGTCCAGACTGGTGCTCCTGATGCATACCATGGCAGTACGTAGTAAATGATTTTTCCCTCTAGATGAATTACAACCAAAGCCTGTAACTGTTTACCCATAATACTACATGAAAGTCAATACAACCCCAGTCAAGCATTATGGATTTTTATTTTTTTCAAAGTGGCTGTTTATAGTAAGTTGCTAGGCAGGCAAGAATCTGCATTTTACTAAAGAACTGACAGTTGCACCAGATTATTTCCTCTAATGCCTTCATTCAACCAGAACATTACAAAAGGAGAATAAATCTGAAGCATTTTTGACATAACAAATATTTTTTTCAGAGGGCCAGCGAAATAGCTCAGCAGATTAAAGAACCTGCAAGCAGGTGCAGGGACCAGCGGTTTGATCCCTGGGCCTGCCTGCCCCTCCCCCGAGGTGCACTGAGATGGCATTTGAGACTGGATGTGGTGGCGCAGACCTGTAATCCCAGCTCTTGGAAGGCTGTGAACAGCCTCACTACGAGTCCGGTCTAGTAAAGAGACCCTGAATACCTTGTAGACCCTTCCCTAAAATCCAAAAACCCCCAAAGCAACAAAAAAACCAAATATTTTTTTCTGTATTCTCATTCAACAAAAAGTTATATATCAACCATCTTAGTTTTTACTCAAATTTTCTGTTTGCTTTTTGCAGTTATTTATACGTGAAATCTTAATTGTTGAAAAATTATTTAGGACCTGTAATAAAGCTGTACATTTAGTAACTAGTTGATGAAGAGTTGCCATTTTAATCTTGCTACATTTTAAGAAGCTAATTCATTAATTTTTTACATTTTTCTTATTTACTTTTAGTACTGGGAATTAAATGCAGGACCTTACACTTGTTAGGCAGGCACTTAAGCTGCTGCACTATTCCCCAAACCCTATGAAGCTAATTCAAACTGCTCTCTTTTATCCTAGTTTTGTAATATTTGGAAAGAATTTATAATGTTATTGTGCTGCCTTGCCTCCCCCTGGCCATCATGGAAACATAAGGCTGGTGGGTGTCGTAGTAAAAGGCAGTCTTGATGACTCTCTAACAAGGACCTAACACAGTCCTCCCAGAAGAGATCGTTGAGTTTCAGCTTTGAAATACTCTAAAAAAACAAAAGCAAAAACATTAAAATGTAAAGAAATGAACCATTTGACCATACTTGCCAATGAAGTTCTTTTGCTGCTTGAAAGAGTAGAATTATTTTCCTTTGTCTTGTGTTGCCTGGTGCAGTGTGGGCAGCATCAGTTTATTCACCTCCTGCAATAAAAATGGAAGTATGGCTGAGGCAGTTGTTAGTTTTGCCAGTCTTTGTAAAGGTTGAATAGAATGTCCTTCCTGCTCTTCATTTTCCTTGTCATGCCAGAGACAATCAGAAATTGGAGGCAAATATTTGGATTAGGTCCAGATATATAGGCACTTCATAAGGGATTTTCAGCCAACTTTTGGATGTTATGGACTGAATGAATGTTGCTGTCCTCCAAAATCTATATGTTGAAGTCCTAACCTTCCCATGCCCCCAATTATGTGACTGATTGTATTGGGAGACAGGACCTTGAAGGAGGTAATTAAAATTAAACAAGGTCAAGATTAGTGTTTTTTAAAACAGGGTCTTGCTATGTAGTTCAGGCAGGTCTTGAACTCACTATGTATTCCAGGCTGGTCTAGAGTTTACAGTAATCCATCTAGCTCAATCCGTGGGGGATTATAGATGTGCACCCACATGCCCTGTCAGATTAGTGTCTGAGAAGAGGTGCCAGAAAGCTTGACTTCTCTGCTCTCTTCTCCAGGAAGGGCCAAGTAAAAACATGAAACTTGGGTATTTACAAGCCAAGAAGAGATCCCTTCATCAATAACTGAATTGGCTAGCACCTTAACCATGGATTTCTAGCCATCAAAATTGAGAACATCCATTTCTGTTGTTTAACACCTTCCTCTGCAATTTGTAGTATTTTTTTGTGATAGACTGTACAGACTTACACAGATGTTAGGAACATAGACTGTTTTATGTATTTATTATCAGTAGAGGAGTGAATGTGTGGTTGGGGGTGCAGTTTAAGATTCAGGAGTGGGACATACAGTTGCCCTATTAAAGATATGTTGTAATAGGTTTTACATCTTCCTTGCTTTACCTGAGGGCAGTGTTTTCCTAAGGGTGCTGCTCACGTCACCAAAATGAAGGCTTCTCATTCTTTTATTTTCCTTTTGTTCTGGACTCAGAGATCAGTGGATGTTTTCTTAGCCTCCCCTGCTATTTCTGTCTTGCCTTGGGTAGACTCATGTCTCCCAGTGTGTCCCTTTCATTTCCTGCTGTACTCACTCCTCACCCATGAAAGTGTTGATTACCTGAGTCTCAGATCCTGCTGCTTCCCGTTCACCTTGACTTCTATCTCACACATAATTTAGCTGCACTTAAAAATATTCCACCAACTCAAAGTCCTTCATCTCTTCAAATTTTGATGTTATTTCTTTTCATTTTCATATCAACATCCTATCTGCCTGGCTAGAGTGTGCCTCACTCATAGCCGAACCTGCACCACACCTTTGACATGTAAAAATATTATTACTCTAATTTTTTCCTACACTTTTTAAACTTTTAAAGAAAAACATAAAGTATTAGGGCTGGAGAGATAGCTCAGCAGTCTAAATGCCTGCCTGGCAAGTGCAAGGATCCCTGATATCACATGCCCTGCCAGCCGCTGAGACTGAACGTGTTGTCACACTCGTAATTCCAGCACTGGGGAGGCTGAGACAGGAGGGTCATTATGAGTCTGAGCTGTGTGTAGCGAGACCTTGTACCAACTATATAAATAAGTAAATAAATAGATTTTTTAAAAATTAAAAAATACTCAAAATAGCAGAGTAACAACAGTTAATATATTGCATATTGTTATCTTTAAATTAGTTACTCAGAGTACAAGATACATCCAAACAACATTAGCACAAATCTTTCTTTTCAACAAGTTAAAAGAAATTAATAGTATAACTGTCTTAAATTATATTGATTGTCCTTAGAAACCATAATTTAGTTTACTCTATCAAGGTTATTAAATTTATTCATATTTAAGTTGATTAACTTTTGTGTGTTTATCAATACCTATGGCATATTTGGAAATGTGTTACTCAGATCCACTTGCGGTTTGTGCGGAGCTGAGGTTAGCTAACAGGCTCCAGCTGGTAGCTCTTTCAGGCTCTGCCTTATTCAAATTGACGTCACACACTTTTCTGGGCAGCTCCTAGGCAATGATACAATGACTTAGGGATTTCTACCTAATGTCAGACTGCTTTGATTGGCAGTCCTAGCCATGGACCTCCCATTTGGTCTGGCAGAGCCCATTAGGTCGTCTTCATAGTCAGATTTTCTCCTGAGCAATGGTGCCTCCTCCATCTTCTTCATAGGTCTTTTTCCTAACGTTATATATATATTCCACATTCTTGGCATTAGTTTCTGGGAAACCTAATCTGCAGCAGTTGGTGACAGAAGTGGTCTAATAAAGCAGGTAGCTAAAATAGGAGCTACTTCTTTCACCACCCTGGCTGGTGATGCATAGACAGAGCAGGGCACTAGAGGGCAGTCTGAAGGACCATATATGTCTGCACAGTACTTTGAAGGTAAAGCACCCTAGTAGTGATACTAGGATAGTGCCCTCGTAGCACACTACTCCTTGGCCCGGTATAGCTGTTCAGGAGTTTGAAATGAACGGAGAATAATAGATACAAACATAATTGGATTTTTGTTAGTAAATCACATTGATACCCTGACGACAGATAATGAAAAACTGAGATCATTTAACAATTGAAAACTCAGTAATAGAGCTAGCCTATTTGGTAACATAGAGTGAACTTACTGATGTGTGGATACTCTCTTGAGATAAAGAAGTTCAACATCTTTGTAACGGCTCAAGGAGATGATGTAAACCAGTGCTACATAAGTGGGATTCTTAGAAGCTACCAAGACATGATGGCCTTCATAAGTGGGATTGAAATGCTTGAATTGCCATGGTAGACATTAGAAAAAAAGTATCAAAGTGCACAGAAAGTAGATTCTTGGGATTGGATAGTTTAAGCCAGAAGACATCATAAAATAGGGCTTCTCAAGGAGGCCTTGAGGCCATGTCTTTCACCAAAGCCTTTGGGAATGAGCTGGCAACAAGGCCATCAGCCCAACAGTTCAGTGATGGCTCTCCTGGATTAGCCATGGAGGTGGCAGGAGGTGCTTTGACAGAAATAGCTCTTTTGGGGCTATTGATAGCAGTGGACATGGTATGACTGTGAAATTTAGACATCTGATGGTGGTGTTTAACTGCTAGGATCCAGAGGGCCATGGATATCACAATGACCAATAAACTTGTGACCGCCTAAAATGCCTAATTAGTTGAAAATTATGGAGCTCATTAATACCATTAGATACAAAAAGCAGAGCTCCTGCCATGGTCTCCATGCTTTGGAGTATCTTTCTGGTGATGTAAAAGATCTCTCTTTGGTTCTGAGACCAGCTGAAACTGCAACTGCTATCTAGAGCTATGCCCTAAGACCGTAAGGGCAGGCCTGTAGGGCGCTTCAGCTTTCATTTTACCCCTTACAAAAATATTTGACCCACAATATTGGGTATTGATCAGCCAGATCCACCCCTCACCCCAACATACTCATATGCTTTTTAAATTTATTTTTAATTTTTTATTGTTTTACAATAATTAATACATTGTATAATGTTGTCTTTGTCATAGATGTTCAGAGTAGAAGATGCAGACATGATTTCTTATCTAAACATCATTAGTACAGATCTTTTTTTTAATTGCACAAAGAGAAAGTAGCTGTATATTTAATCCAATAGTCCATAACAGTAGTGGATTATCAGCTCATCTGGCATTATTGGAAGCTGTTGACTTGTGTCTGTTACAACTCAGCAGGCTAATATGGCTTTCCTTTTTGTACCTCATGGTTAGACTTTTCTGTTAGATGGTTAAGACCAAGATAAAGCAAGACCTATGTTATTAAAAATGTAACTTTTCTATCTTACAAGGTCAGTCAGTCCTCCTCAGTTACCCTGAAACCGGGTACTATGGTTTGCAGAACTTTTGTTACTGTCAGCCATCTGGATGAAGGACTCATATGTTTTGGATTGTCCTACCTGGAGCCTTGTGACCAGGGCCCAATACAGTAGACCAGCCAGGCAAGTGGCCCACTTTTGCTGATCATCAGAATATTTATTTCATTGGATCTTGCCAGCAGTGTGCTGATAGATATTTATTCACCAGTCTTTCTAAGAAATCCATATAGTATTTGCCAATTCCCCCTTGTGAATACTGTTTTTTGGTGGCCAATTTCAAGCTTCAAATGTGATGTTATTGTGTAGTGCAGGACATGGATGCTGACAACTGCTTTTCATGGTGTGGTCTTCAACAATAGTACATCAATGGATGACACAGACTGGACTGGTTGAATAGCTCTGGTACACTAGCTTAGGAATGGCTCTTGTTCCTGCTCAGTGCAGCAAGTTAGGGCTCCAGGTGATCTGTTGATCTAGGCACTGAGCTACTTATAAACCGATGGATTATTTTCCTTCTGTATATGTTTTGGTCATGATACTACCTTCTTGTACAGCAGCAGGGGTACTGGTATGCTCTAGGTATCTTTCATCTTCCTTTTTTTGTGCTACTAGAGATTGAACATGGGACCTTTGAATTGAACTATAAATCCATCACTTTTTAAAATTGCAATTTTGAGACATGTTCTCGATAAATTGCTAAGTTGCTCATGCTGGACTTGAACTTGTGATTCTCCTGCCTCAGCCTTCCAGAGATCTGAGATTAAAGGTGTGTACCACAATGCTCAGCTTTAGAAATCCTTTGTGCCCCTATGACCTCTGCCTGCTGCTGGCACCCAGGATGGGCATTCCCTCCTTAGGCTCAGGCAATTGAGACTTCACCTATCTCCTGTGAGGCTCTCAAGGCTATTGTTCTGTGATGTCAAAGACATCTGACTGATATCTTTTCCTGCCTCTGACTGACTTAGGTCATACATGGTCCATGCTGATTAAGGTGCAGGTGTGCTTGTAAATAAGACTATTCTTCTCCTTTCACCTATAGGGGCCTCCACATGCGTCCTTCCCTGTTGTCCTTGCTAGTGGTAGTGTTTGTAAGGCAGCAGTACTGAGATCACTTGCTAAGAATGTAGCGAATATGGCCTAGAGTGTTCAAGAGAAAGATATGGCTGAAAGACATCTTATTCTATATTTAAACAATGAAACCTGTTCCATATTTTTAAAATAAAAGCTCCAGATGATAACTTTAAGTTGACAACCCCCCCAAATTATTGTTCACATTTTTCTGCATATTTTTAACTAAGATGTGTATTTTTGGTTATCAATTAAGGACAGAAACAAACTTTGAGAGAATCACTGAAAACTGGGACTTTTGGGAATCATAGAAGAAGATGCAGGATCATAACTAATGATATAATCAACTTTAAATGATACGAGAGAACTGTAGCTAGAGGAAAATGTTTGTTGTTTGAGTACAATTCTGAAAATTTATGGCATTGTTATTAATAACAATATTAGTACTTTTTCATGGATGATACAAAATTAACAAATAACTATAGTTGAGAGAAAAAGAACAGTAAAAGATCTAAGACAGTTGTGCAGGAATTCATGTAGAGGGTGGGGAAGAATAGGGAAAGGCAGGGTGGTCTGTGGCATGACTGACTTTATGGCTAATACAAGTAATTAATCTGAATATTGGGAGGACAAGAGCATACCATTCCTTAAGGAACTGTGTTTAGATCATACTTAGACCATGGACCCATAGGCTATCCTGTAATCTTTTAAATCCATTCCATGAGGTCTGAGCTGTGGCTTGAAAGGTACCTTATCTCTGCACATACATCTCACAAATACGTCTGACCCACACCCAGGGGTTGATTCTTTGAAGTATTTCCCATGCAGTTTTGTTGTTGTTGTTCATGAATTCTCTACCTACCCTTATGTCTATAAGATTTCAGCCTAATTTTTCCTCCAGAACACTTAGTGTTTCTATTCTAGTATTTAAATCTTTGACCCATTTTGGCTGTAGTTCTGGGTATAGTGATAGACATGGGTCTAATTCTAGCTTTCAACATATGGAATGCCAGGTTTTCCAGCACCATTTATTAAAGAGGATATCTTCCTATGAAGGTTTGGCCTCTTTGCTGAAGATAATTTTGTTGAGTGTAATTGTCACTGCATCTTCTAATCTGTCCCATTGAGCCTCAAGTCTGTTCTTTTGCCAGTACCATGCTGATCTTATCACTGTAGATTTGTAGCATAATTTCACATCATGGATTGTGATGCCTCCTGCCTTTCCTTTGTTTCCAAGGATTGTTTTAGCTATTCTAGGCCTCTTCTGGTTCCAGATGAATTTTAAGAATGTTTTCTCTAGATCTATGAGGTATACTGATGGTATTTTAATCAGGATTGCATTGAATCTGTATAACAATATGGAAAATTTGTCCATTTTCACGATGTTGGTCCTTCCAAACCAGGAGCAAAGAATATCTTTACATTTTCCAAAATCCTCTTTGATCTCAGAAATTATAATTTTTACTGTATACATCTTTTACTTCTTTTGTAAGATTGATTCTTAGATATTTCATTTTTAAAAGATATTATTGTGAAAGGCGTGGTTTTCCTAATTTTTTCTCTTAGTGCATTCATTGTGTGTAGGTGTACTGAGTTTGAGTGTTCACTCCATATTCTACCTACGATACTGAATTTTCTTATGAAATCTACAAGTCTCTTTGTGGAGTTTTTGGGGTCTTCTATATAGCATAACAGGTCAGCTGCAAATGATGATTTCACTTCTTTCTTTTTTCTTCCAATTTTTATTCCTTTTTGCTCTCTGTGTTGTCTAACTGCTCTGGATAATGTTTCCACAGTTACACTGAATACAAATGGTGACAGTTGACATCTTTGTCTTGTTCCTAATTTTAAAGTGAAGGCTTTCAGTTTTTGTCCATTTAGCATGATGTTAGATGGTTGTCATAGATTGCTTTGATCATGTTGATGTAAAGAACATCTATTCTGATTCTATAGGGTTCTTTCATGAATGAATATTGGACTTCCTCAAAAGCTTTTTCTGCTTCTGTTGAGAGGATCATGTGATTTTTGTCACTGGCTCTGCTGATGCAGTGTATTACCTTTATGGATTTGTGTATATTGCATATTTGTAAACCATGCTTTCATTCTTGGGATGAGTTCCATTTAGTCATGACATATAATCTTGATGATTTGCTGCGTTCTGTTTGCTAGTACTTTATTGAGAAATTTTGCATCTATGTTCATTAGGGAAATTGGCCTGTAGTTCTCTTTTTTTGATTGGATCTTTCTCTGATTTTGGTATCAAAGTAATACTTGCCTCCAGGAATGAGTTTGGGAGAGTGGCTTCCCTCTTAATCTCACTGAATAGTTTGAGAAGAGTTTGCATTAAATCTTCTCTAAATTTCTTATAGAATTCAATTGTGAATTGAATTTGAAAATTCAATCAGGACCTGAACTTTTCTTTGTTGGTAGGTTTTTAATTACATTTTCAATTTCATTCACCGATATTGGATTGTTCAGAATTTTTGTATCTGGCTTCGGTAGTTCATATGTATCTAGGAATCCGTTCATTTCTTCTGTTTTTCCATCCTGTGAGAGTAAAGATTTTTTAAGTTGGTACTGATGATCTTCTGAATTTATATAGGGTCTGTAGTGATTTCACTCTTTTCATTTCTTATTGCATGAGTTTCATGTTTTTCTTTCCTTTTTTTGATAAGGTTGACTAGATGTTTATCAGTTTTATTTATTTGTTTAAAGAGCCATCTTTTCAATTCATTAATTCTTTGTATTGCTTTCTTCATCTCTATTGCATTAATTTCTGCTCTGAGATTTATGATTGCCTGCCTTTTTTGGGCTTTGAGCTTGACTTGCTTTTCTTTCTCTAGGATCTTAATGTGCAGCATAAAATTATTTATTAGGGCTTGTTCTATTTTCCTCATGTGATAACTTACCACTGTAAATTTCCCTCCTAATACAGCTTTCAGTGCATCCCAGCTTCTGGGATGTTGTGTATGAAATTTTATTTGATTTCAAATTTTAATTTCTTTAATTTCATCAGTGATCTATTGATTATTCTAGAGAGTATTGTTTAGTTTCCATGTGTGTATGGAGTTTTTGATTTTCTTGTCAATGTTTCCAGTTTTATTGCACCATGGGCAGATAATATGCATGGGGTAATTTCAGTTCCTTTACACTTAAGCATGCTTTATGTGAGTATATGACCTATTTTGGAGAACATCTCATGTGGAGCTGAGAAGAATGTATTTTCTGATGTTGTTGGGTGGAACACTCTGTAGTGGTCTAGTAAGTTCATTTCTCTCCAAATTTGGTTTACTTCTGTTATTTCTTTGCTGAGATTTTGCCTAGTTGATCTGTCTCTTTGTGACAGTGAGGTGTTAAAGCTCCTCATTGCAATTATGTTATTGCACATTTGATTTTTAATATGGGTCAAAACTTGTCTTATGTAGGTGGGTGCTCCTACATTGGGTACATGTATATATTTATGATTCTTATTTATTACTCTTGTAGTTTTCCCCTAACATGTATGTAGTGATTTTATCTCTTTTAATCATTCTTGGTTTGAACTTGACGTTATCAGCAACCAGAATACCTATCCCTGCTTTTTTCTGGGTTCCCATCACATGGAATATTTTTTTCCATCCTTTGAATTTCAACCTGTGAATTTCTTTATGAGTTAAGTGCATTTCTTTTGTATAGCATATGTTAAATTTTCTTTCTTGACCCACTCTGTCAGTCTGCTTCTTTTGATTGTTGAATTGATCCTATTTACATTCATGATTACAACCAATATGTAGTGACAGATCTTTGTCATGTTATTTTTCTGCTGTAGGTTCCCTACTTTTCCCCTCTGCTTAATTTCTTGTTCTGGTTGGTAGTTCCTTTCATTGTTGTTCCTGAAGTTGTTGTCATTTCCTCTTCTATTCTAAAATGTATTTAGTACAGGATCTATAGGGTTGCACTACACAGATTGGACTCATAGTGATCCTCTTGTTTTCAGCCTCTCACATGCTGGTGTTACAGGCATGTGCTACCATGACCAGTCTCATTCGTCATCTCAGGTCACCCTGGTGGTGGGGTGGCACAGCACACTGAATATTGAACCTCAGTCCTGCATCTGCCTACACAGGTGCCTTAATCTGCTGAGCTATCTGGCCAGCCCCTACAGTTGTGGTCATTTCTGTCTCTTTCTAGAATATCTGTCGGTACTCTTTGTAGGGTTTGTTTCTTGGTCATGAATTTCTTCAGTTGTTCTTGTCAGGGAAGTATCTTATTTCTCCATTAAATTTGATAGATAGTTTTGCAGGGCACATCAATCTGGGCTGGAAATTGTTTTCCTTCAAGACCCCAATGCTTTACTCCAAGCTCTTGACTTGATGGTTTGTGTTGAGAAATCTACCATGATTCTAATGGTCTTTTCATTATAAGTGATTTGTTTATTTTCTTTACCAGCTTTTTTTTTTTTTTTTGCTCTATTTCTGGGATCTTGATTATTACATATCTAGGTATAGATTTATTTTGTTTATGGCTAATTGGAGTTCTATATGCCTCATTGTATTGTATGTCAGATTTTTTCCCCCATGTTTGAGGAATTTTCTGCTACTACTTCTGCAAATAAGTCTTTTTATGTCATCTGTGTTGAGTCCTGTTTTGTTGACACCCATTAATGTTGTATTTTTTCTTTCAAAACATTATCTTATAGCCACTGAATTGTTACTATTTTTTCCTTGTTAATTTTCAGAGATCTTTCCTTTTGTGTTCCCCAGATTCAGTGCTGTCTTCAAGGTGTGAAAGCCTATCTTCAGTTTTATTCAAGTTGGTTCTTCCTATTTTCAATGTAATTCTTAATTTCTTGAATATCTGTTGAGATTTTTAGTTTTGTCAATATCAGTTTGAATCTGTTTCATGTATTCTAAGTCTTTGCTGTGTTGTTAATTCAATGTTTACAGCATTTTTCTATTCTACTTTATTTATCTGTGCCTTCTTTAGATGTCCTGAACAATTCTGTCATGATTGTTGTAATTTTTTTTATAGGACAGAGTATTTATGATCTGATTTCTTCTATAGCATGATGTAATTGTTTCTTCAGTAACTATCATTTTAGAGATTTCAGGTGTGTGATTTCTAATTTCTTCTATGTTCTTGTCTCCTGGACTTGTTCTGGATGTGATGGAGGTCTGAGCTTGCCTTGTGCTCCTTCATTTTGACATTTTCGAAGCTCCCAATGTTCACCCGAAGTCAGCAGTGATGGGAGGGGGTGAAGCATACAGGTCTGAAAGGCTCCTACAATGGTGGAGGAGTGGAGTAGGCTCACCAAAGCTCCCTCTGTGTGGGATCACTGTGGTGGAAGGGAGTTTGGGCCCCAGCTCACTGTGGCTCTGAGGATGATGGGGTGAGCTGAGGCTCCCAAGGGTCTCATGATGGTGGGGGCAGTGCAGCACTCACCAAGGCTCTCATGACCATGGGTGTGTGTGTGCGTGTGTGTGTGCTGGTGCTCAGAAAAGGTCCTGAGACAATGGTGAGGGCAGGGCAGGACTCACTAGGTGCCCATAGTATCCACCACCTCTCCTCTCCTCTCTCTCTCTCTCTCTCTCTCTCTCTCTGAAACAGCATATTACTGTATTTTTTAGGCTTGTCTTTAATTTATTGATTCTAGTGACCCTTTTGCCTCAGCCTTGAGTAGTTGGGACTATAGTGTGTGCTATCATGACTGCCTTGTTCCACTCTTAAAGATCTAAAGGATGCAGAAATGATGGACCTTTCCTATTTGCATTTATTTTCTTAAATTTCTATTTAAGCAAGTGGATGGCTCTTGAAAAAAAATAATGTTGACAATCCCAAGTTTACCTAAGTGGTAGTCTTGACAGTAGTTGCCATGTCAGTATAGTACTCTTACTGGAGCAGATTAAATAGTTTTGGATGTATGTTATATATCCTTTGGTTGGACAAATACATTCTGTCTTTACTAATCATGAAAGAAAATCAGAAACTGTATTCTTTCACATGGAAGGGACAATACACATCTGTAACTTTTTTAAAACACTTTGTACATTTCTCATGCTCGGCCATAATATATAGCAAACAGGTTAGACTATCTATGCATCCTTCAAAATATCACATTGACTCAATATATGAATACATCTTGCAAGATGTAAAAATGGTATCTGACATGCTGGAGAAAAACATGTATTAATTCATAAAAAGAGTGAGTGACCTATAACTAAAATATTTAGGGAATCTATTGAAAGGAACATATTAGAACATCTTCAAAGTAAAAGACAAAGTATTTTATTTTGCATTTTTGACTACAAAGAGTGAATCATATTGTCTAGTAGATGTCAGAATTCTAGAGGCAACACATTACACACCTAGAACTATTGCTCCAGGCCATATAGTGAAGGACATAGAAGACCAATAGCTTTGAGTGGGGCTTGGAGAGAGTAAATCTGGTACAGAAATTTGAGCCTGATAGAAGTGGTCTTACTGTAATAGAAGTGATTTTGAAAGACAATAGTGAATATAAATATTACCAGTGTAGTGTTTTGGGTTGTAGAGTCTATCTACTTTGTGTGGAAGGTCACACTACTCATCATCATGAGGAATGATGAGTTGGTCAGAGACAGAAGGAAAAAGAAATTGGTCAGTGACAGTATCTGGGAAAGAAGCATATGGTTGGATATGGAGGAGAGAGGTTAAAATTTCAAGATCTGTATATCATGAATTCATTTGCCCCAGAGAGAATTCATCACAGAAGAGGCACTATACTACATAGGCAAAATGACTTAGCCATTTGATGTCGGTCAGCCTTTGTGAGTTTTGCTACCCTGGACCCAGTATGATGGGCATATGAATAAAGTGGCCACATTAGCAGTGACAGAGGCTACAGGCTCAATGGCACAGACTCCTCCTTACTATGTTGGATCAGCTGTCTCCAGATGTCCTAGAAGTTGATGGCAGGAAACAGTGCTGGGCCCCTCATGAGGCAGTTCCTTGCTCATGGGTGTTGCTCTGTGACAAACCTTTGTGTTTTCAACTCTGCCTCACTTTTTGAGAACCCTTCCTATGACAATATAACTTTTCCTAGAAGATACTATATAGCTGCTATGGCCATTTCAAAAATATCTGATGCACCTAAAAATCATTCTCTCCTCTTTACATCTTCATCTTTAGTAGCTGATCTTCCCCTTAATTTAATAATCAATTATAAAAATATTCTACCACATTATGTCCTCAAACTATAAACACTGTGTATCTTCCTCACCATCTTCTTTCCTGCAGTTTCAGAACATGCTCTTTATCTCATTTATTGCCAGGAAGATGTTCTTTCTCTGTTCTCTCTTGGGCCTTCAGTATTTCCCTTTTTATAATTTCCCTCATAAAATGTGAAGATTTTAAAATATCTTGTCACCTTAGAACAAAG
>PVKN010021451.1:0-15531 GCA_004027915.1 Capromys pilorides
ATGTGGCAAAGAAGTACAACTCTGTAAACATGCTAACACCATTACATTGCATGCTTTAAATGGACGAGTTGTATGGTGCATGAATTATGTCTTCAGCTATTTTGTTAAAGTGAAAACAAAGCACAAACCCAGGGCTGAGCATTTGGAATGGAGGGGATAATAAATTGTAGGAAGTGAGTGGGAAATCCAAGGGCAGCCAGGGAGGACACACGTGTTATTTTAGTGAGGAGCGTGTGGATTCTTCTCGGTGCTGGGTCTCCAACTGCTGTGAAGAAGATTGGTCTCCTCACCCTGGCAAGGAGAAGGAGGAGCTTAGGAGCTTATTCCCCCTCACAAAGTAAGTTTACACAGTGCTCTGGAAAGATTAGAGGAAGCGGCTGGAGCTGTTGTCCCTTCAGAACACAATAACCCTTCTGCCAAAGTAGCACATTCCAGGGTGGCAGACCCTGACCTCCTCTAGTGCCCTCCCCTCTCCAGTGCCCATTAGTATAACATAAAATGAATCTTTCTTTTTCAAAATGAACTACAACACATCGTTGCAATTTCTTTTACCTGATTACCACAATGTGAACATATTTGTATAATCCCTTATAATCTAATTATTTACTTTTCTTCTTATTTATTTATTGATTGATTGATTTATCTTTATTTAGGACTTTTGCATCCCAAGCACTTATATTTTGCTTATTAGGAAGTCTCCAGCTACAACCACATCAGCGTGGAGAGGGTGGAGTATGAAATAAGACCCACAAAAATGCAAAAGCCCAAGGGATGTGAGGATCCACCTAATTTTAGGACAGGAAGAAGACATCCAGCTGAACCTCTCATTTTGTGCATTGAAGGCTATGGTTAAGGGACTTGCTGAAGATCATAGATCTAGCTATTAGCAGAGCCAGGAAAAGAATCCACTTCTCCCTTTTCCCACGGCAGTGTAGACTCTCCTTTGGGTGGAAAATAAATTGCAGTACTTTTTGGCATAGATTCCTGAGCCCAAGTGAAGACTTCCATCTGACCAGCTAGGCAGTGGAGTGTCCTTGAATAAACTCAGGCAGTTCCCTGCTACAGGTGTAAATGACAACGTGAGATCCATCATTTAGTGAGTATATAAGGTATCCTCATAAAAGTGCTGCAAATAATTGTTATTGAAAGATTATAGCTCTTCATTTAAGAGAACAATAATTCTACGACCTTATGTGACCAGATACAACCACACAGCACAGAAATGGAGAAGCCGAGACTCAACTCTGTTCAGCCTGGCTACAAAACCTGTTTGACAAAGGAAGTGAATATCTGGCCTAAAAAGCTTCACTGCAGGTAGCCAGACCAGTTCAATTTGCCCCTAAAGGCTTCCTGGCCAGAAGAGAAGGAGTCAGAGAACTTGAGATAGCCAGGTTTGTGACACATAGGTCAGGGTGGAGCACTGCTTGCTTGTTTGTTTTCCTGGGACAGAAAGAGTTTTTGGACAAGTTCAGAGGTGAGGAAGAAGAGAGGGGAAGACAATGACATAGCTCTCCCTAGTGCAGTGCTGATGGGCTCTACAGATGTGTTTTCCATGGAAAACCAGAACTGCTTAATTTCATTGACTTGAGGATGGAGTTTGAAGATGCAATGAGGTAGGAACTGGCAAAACAGACACAGGTGTAGTGGGAAAAACATTTAAACCACTCATGATGAAAATGTGAATGGGTACTTTTTAAACATATGTAGTTCTTTTTTTATATTTTGCTTTTATGAGTGCATTTTACAGTACATAATGGTTGCATTCACTGCAGGGGTTAGGTACATATACAATGTACATTTCAAATCTTTTTTCCCTTTATAAATAAAATATGATACAGAAAAATACACACAGCTCAATATTTTCACAAACTGACCTTATCTCCCAAATAAAGGCAAAATTTTGACAAGTTTCTTTAAAATTTCACCTTCCAGTCACTTTGACTTACATAAAATTCATGGCACATGTACTTTTGATGTCTATTTTTCTAGATTGCTTGTAAGATTTGTCACTATTATGTAGTGTGGTTTGTATAATTTCATATTTCTTTGTATGAATATATCACAATTAATATACTCACTCTACTAGTGATGAATGTTTGAAATATTTTCAATTGGAATCATATTATGAATACACACTGCTACTATAAAATTTTTGTAATTATGCTTTATCAAGCACATATATGCATTTCCATTGCTTATATACTAAAGAGTGAAATTACGGGATGTAGATGCACACGCTTGGTTTTAGAAAACAATGTGTGATGGTTCTCTAAAATGAATGTCCAGTTTACAGTCATCCACAATTTGTGACAGTGCCCAAATACCCATATCTTTTCCTGACACCTGGTATCATCTGTCCTTTTAATTTTTATTCCATATATAGAATTGTGTAGCAGTATTAGGGTTTCATGCTAATGTGTACATCTTAGATAAATTTAAGGATAATTAATATCTCTATAAAATAGTTTCCCAATAAATGAACATGGCATATCTCTTTATTCTATTATATTTTACAGTGATATTTCATATTTTTAGTATAAATGTCATGTAGCTTTCAATAAACTTACTTAAAATAATTGGTATAATTTTAAGCATACTTCTGTTTTTGTTGAGGCTGAGCTAGTCAAAAAAGGCACAAATCTTATGCATACCTACCTCACTGTATTGTTTGGTATACTTAAGTACTTGTATAACCACATTCCACAAAAGTCATATGTTTTCAGAGTTCCAGAAAGTTCTCTTTCACCCCTTCTCAAGGAGGGCAACTATTCAGCTTCTATCTAACAGATTAGATTCTCCCTGGCCTCACAGAGCCCCTTCCCTAGAAGGTAGCAAGTTCAACTCATTGTCTCTAAGCTTGATAAAAATTCAACTCTGCTTCTCAGAGACTTTCTGCTTAGGCAGGTACTTAGCCTAATCATTTCCACAGTTCACTAAGTTTCTTAAAAAGTACCTGCTTAATGAAATTTCCTCATAGCATCCATGAACTTTGTTCCTTTCTCTATCCCCAGCAAAGATCCTTTACAGTGAAAGGCCTAGATGTTTATTCTTCTGTTCACCTCTAGAATTCTTCTATTATCCTATTATTTGGGCAGTTCTTTCTGCTTCTTTTCTCACTGAAGTATTTGGGACAGCAGCTGTATGCAGATGGCTTATAACTTTTGTCCAGATAGACACTAGAATGCCAGTTTTCCATAAGCGACCCTCCTTTTCCTCTTGCATGCTTTTGGAAATCTAGTCATTGTATATTTGAGGAGAGCGAGATCAGTAAGACTCCTGTGCTTGAGAAGCTCAAAACATAATAGGGAAATTAGACACATGCAGAGTGGATTATAAACTGGCTGTGGTGGTACATGCCTGAAATTCCAACACTGGGCAGCTGAAGCAAGAGGATTGTAAATTCAAGTCCAGCCTGGCAATTTAGTAACTTAGTAGAACTGTTTCAAAGAAGATTAATAAAAAGGGCTTCGGATGTAACTCCATGCAAAAGCTCTGGGTCCAAACCCCCAGTACCACAAAAAAGGAAATTATAATGAAAATAACAGTATACTTAATTAATAAAACAAGCATATTAATAAAAATTTACACAAAGTATTATGAACACTACGGATGTTACCAGAGTTTTCTAACATGTTAAATGAGATCACATGGAAATGTATGAAGGAAATTTTAAAACTAGGAAGTTATCCTAATTAGCAAAGTGGAAAACTGATGTTCTAGGCAGAAGAAATAACGTAAATGAAGCACACACAATAACGCACATATAAAACACAGAAGCATTAAACTATATGTATACTGTATGTAGAGAAAAGTGAACTATTTGGTATTGTTGGCTAATGATGTGCTTTGGGTTGTGTAGCGGAATTTTGGAGTAGATAAAGAGTTTCTATTCGTTGGAACACAAAGGAGTCAGGGAGAGCTCTAGAGTCTTCTTTTGGTCAGTGAAATTCAACAAAATGGTGCAAGTGTTCCTTGGCATTGAGCATACCTTACTTTATGTAGAAAGGAAACAGGAATGAAGAAATCACTCCTGTTACCACATTGAGGAGTAGGATTTTGATAGAAATCAATTTTGCTTTGTAAAGCTTTGGAAGGCAAAATTACCTGGGAACATTTTTTTTTTATGTGTGGGGGACTGGGTCCTCAGGCCTTACAAAGATAAGACTCTGTCTTTGGTCATTGGCACAGGGCCCTCAGGCATACTCCCTTCCCCACTGAGCTTGGGGCCTAAATTACAAATAATATCAGAAACATTTAGTCATTTGGTCATTTCTGGCTGTCCTAGAAACTGCATACTGTATAATTCTGTCAGCGCTAGAATTGAAGAGTCAATGAGAGGGCTTGCTGAGGTCTTCCGTGTGCACCCAAAACTGTGACCAAGACATGGGCTGGGACTCAGTGAAAGAGTTCCCAAAAGAGAGCAGCAGTTAGGGATAAGCCCCTGTGCTTGACTGAAGGGAGTCATTTCAGGATGCAGAGACTGGGGTGCAGAACAGCTGTCAAAGATTTCCTTAGGGTTAAAAATGACCATTTCTGAGTGTTAATTGTTTTGAACATAGTTTGACTTTCCTAGTTAATAGTCATACCCACTGAGTTTTAGATAATCAATATTTAAAAATATCAGCCATGCAGTTATTTTAAAGGAAAATAGAGAAGGTGGTTGTTAATTCCTTTATAGACTAGTATGTTAAATGAAAAAGTAATTTATTATTGGTATTGCTAGTGGTGACAACTAAAATTCAGTGAACAAATCCCAAAAGAGTAAAACTCAAAGCTAGAAAGTCTACCTGTGTGTTTAGCGACTCTGTTTGTTTGTTTGTTTTAATTTTCTGTACTTGGTACAGGGTCTCACTGTGCAGCTTGGACTTGCAGCGATGCTCCTGTTTCAGCCTCCCTAATTCTGGGATTACAGGTATGCATCATTATGCTTGGGGCAGGACCAGCAGGGCATGTGCTATTGGAGATTGAACCTGGGTCCTTGTGCTTGCCTAGGTTGTGGAGATAGCTACTCTTTCTCCAGGGTCTCTGCTTAGAAGAGTCATCTCTTTTACACATAGGAGGTTTGCTCCTTCTTTCTACTGTAGGAGTCAAATCACAAACAGGGTTAGGAGGGTTAAATACCAGCTGCAAAAATAGGGCTTCTTGTCAAAGCTGCAAAACATTGGATTAACTGACAAAACCAAGACAGGCCAGTGGACTTTGAACAAGGTCCCTGTATGTCACTGTGGAGGACCAACTGGACAACTCTTTGAAAGAGGAGCAATTGTCTCTGTTTTGGCTGAGTCTGACCTTACTTCTGTGTATTGACATGTACAGACCTGGCTAGGACCTTTTCCTTATCATTTCAGTTGGCGCTCAGGAATGCGTATCAGTCCAGCTGCAGTGCTGGTGATAGTCTTGGAAGACAGCAGGAGTGTTTACCCCACCCACACCCACTGCTCCCTGTATGAGCCAGGACAGGAGGGAATGAAGGGCCAATGCCCCACATTGTCAGGGAGACAGAGCCTTGGAATAGAGGCTGTGACTTCCTGGGGCTTGAGAGATTACGCATCAGAGCTGAAGCACCGACCTCAAGACATCAACTCCTATCTCGATTGGGTAATGCAGATTACTCTCTGCCTATCCTGCTCTGCATATTGCAGAGGTGAATGCAGGCCTCCTGCCAGGCCCCACTCACGGCACTCACCTACTTCCTGCCATTCTCAGTCACTCACCTCAAGCTATTCCCTTCTTTATGAATGAATAAAACCCAGATTTGGCCTTGGGTTGAAGCCTTTGTTCCAGATAGCCATCATCATGGCTGGACTTAGGGCCCATTTGGCTCCCCAAAACTATAAAAATTTGCCTTAGTGTCTCTATTCTTGCCATGGTTTGCACTGGATGTGGTAGATTGGAGTTAATTTGAAGGAATTTCAAAGACTTATTCTTTTTTTTTAAATATATTTATTACAGGGTCTAAAGGGTCTCACTAGGTAGACTGGACTCATAGTGATTCTCCTGTTTTCAGCCTCCCAAGTGCTGGGATTACAGGCTTGTGCCACCACGCCCAGTCTCAATCGCTGACTCAGCACACCCCAGGGGCAGGGCCTGCACAGCACACTAGGATCAAACCCTGGCCACTGTGCTCTGCCTAAGCAGGTGCTTTAGTCCACTGAGCTATCTCGCTGGTCCCAAAAACTTATTCTTGGGATTACAAATATAAAATTTCCAGACCCACAAGGGCTTTCTATATGTCACTATCTCTAGAACAATATTTTCGTCACAAGGAAATGACTCTGACTTCCAAAGAGTACACTGAGACCCAGGATAGATTTCCCAGTTTAACTCTGGTATGGAGACTTGGAAAACTAAGTTCATGCTAGAATGTGGTAAATACTGCAGTGAGTGGATGGAAAGTGAGTGATCGATAAGCTAGTACATGAAAAAGGTACATGCACATTGTGTGTTTTGCAGTACTCGGGTCATTGATGTATGTTCTGTCTGCTCTTGTAGAATGATAACTGCTGAGGGGCAAAAACCACATGACCAGATAGGCTGGGCTTCTAATGGGAGGAGCCAAGTGTTTCTTTTCCTTTGACTCTTCCCTAGATTTCTCACTCTCTTGTTAACTAGTTCCTGGGTCTGTTCCCCCACTTCTTTACCAGACATGTGTCAGGATCTGATGTTTCTTCATCATTAGCTATCAGTGAGTAATTGTACCGATAAGGGTGACTCCTGGAAGTCTCACACATAGATGCTGGCTCAGCCACTTCCCTAACATGTTAACTCAGATCACACCATGAGGCTGCAAATAGAAATGGGCAGTTATTGCAGGAAGGAGAAAGCTTTATTAAATGAAACACAGATGGGAGAGAAGCCTTGAGAGGGGGCACTGGGGAAAGGGTGGAGATAGAAACTGCCTCAGCTATGGGGTCCCCTCTTGTGAGACAGAACCCCAGAAGATGCCCAGGTACTTTGTTTACTTTGGAACATGAAGGCAGCCATAACAATGGCAGAGCTGGAGACTGGAGAGGGTGAGGTCTCCTTCATGCCCACCTGAGAGAGCATCAAGGTGGCACACAGGGCAGTCAGGGGGACAAATAGAAGAAGCCTTGTATTTATTGACTAATTTTGTGGGAACAAATTCTTTCATTGCTCCTCCAGCTCCTGTGTGGATGGAAGAGGAGGCACCCTGGAACACGAGGAAAGGAGAGCAGGAAAAAGAGGGCGCTCCATCCAGTAGCCCGGATGATGGGCAGGTGGCAATCCCCGGTGTATCTTCACTTCTGTTTATTCTGGGGAGCTTGCTGGGACGAGGGACACTTCTGTTGGTCAGTGCCTTTGGGTGGACATTGCTTCTTGGCCTGGGGAGTGCAGGGATCCTTGGTTGGGGGCAAGCAGGTCTCTTGACATTGCACTGGGGGTGGCTGGCAGGGCTGCTTCACCTGCTGCTGCTGGGCCTGCTCGGGTGGGCACTTCGAGCGCTGCTGTTGCTGAGAAGACATCACTTGAAGAAGAGGCAAGCCTAAGGGAAACCCATGCAGCGACATCATGAGAGGGGCTCCTTCCATCCCCTCTCCATGACTCTAGTAGGAGCATTTTTCCCCAACTTCCAAGCACATGAGCTGTGACTAACAACTTCAAGCTGATTAATGGGTTGCTTCCCAGGCACCCACTGTGATCTCCCTCTCTTTCTTCCCTCTTTTGCACTGGGCTTGTTCCCTGTTTCCTTCATTTTCCCATTCACTCCTGGCTTAACTGATCATTTCTTGATCTCACCAGAAAGTACAGTGAGGTGCTGAGGTTAAAATTAAAAAGAAGCCCAGGCATTTACAAGTCCAAGACTGTCTATCTTTACTACTGAATCTGGGTGATGTCAGCTGGCTGCCTGGGAGGAGGTGGACAGGGAGCACAAGCAAAAAAGGAAGGGCTAGAGCAAGAAGAAGGGTGGCCTCTGTGTTAGAGGGAAGGGCTGTGCAACAATGAATCTGGAGAAAGTGGAAGACAGATGCCCCAGTTCTATCCCCACTCCGCCTCTGACTCATGAGATGCTCAGAAGTCATTTAAAGTGACTATAAGATAGTAATCCTGGCCTTCTGTGGAGAATCAGGAATCGAAGAATGTGAGAGGCCAGTGGGTCACTGGAGGCAAAGGACCATAGGGGGATCTTTCACCCAACGAAGGAACAGTCACCAAGCAGGCTCAGGCATGGGCCCTAGTGCAAAGCTGTTGCTCACTGCTTGGAAGCCCCGCAGGTATCTTGCAATTCCTGCATCTTCAAGAAAAGATAAAATAATAACAGCAGCCCAGAGTTGACGATGCAAGTTTGGAAGGTCCTCAAGGCCCTTCCAGTTCTGATGTGGGCCTCTGGCTTTCTACGAAGGCAGAGCAGCTTGCCTTCTAAGTTGGTGATTATAAATGGGAAGTGTAGCCCCAAAAGTGGAGAGGCGACAATCAGAATTGCAAGGAGTGAGGACTGTGGAGAATGAACTACAGTATCCAGTATGCCTACTCTAAATGCAAAAGCAAAGTTTAGAGCTTGCTGGTGGGGGGGTAAAAGAGAAGATTGAGCTTGGGAAAGCTTTAAAGTAGGGTTCAGAATTGCTATAAAACACCATAACTATACCTAGTACCCTTTTGACTAGGAAAGTCCTCTTACTGGGGAACCAGGCCCAAACCAGGAACTAAGTCGCACTTAGCAATAGAGCAATGGAGTGAGAATGGAGATTACATTTCATAAGTAACAATTAGTGTAACATCTCCGTAATTGTTAGCAGATGATGCCATTTTGCTGATTATCCAGGAATAACAGGAGCTTGGCCTAGTGGCCCCAGACACCTCAAGAAGAAGGAAAAAGGTCAGTGGTCCCCAGAAAGACAGTGGCATTCGCACTTACCAGAGGCCAAGAGCTGGGCTCTGGGAGAGATGGCTAATGGTGGTTTGAGAGCAGCCATCCTGGGAACTCTTATAAAGGCCCCCAAAGTGCCCTGGGCCCTTGGTGTGGCCCTGATTACCACCTCACAGAGAATTCCTCACCCACTTCTCCCACCTGCACTTCCTCCTGGGCCTTACTTTATGGGCCTGTTTAGATGAAAACCACCCACCAGCTATTTCCAGTGCGAGATCCTTCCGCACAAGCTGATTTCACCCACCGAAGGTGTTGGCCAAACTCAAGGACTCAAGAACTTTCCAAAACAACAACGCTGAGTAGCTGGTTTCAGACAGAAAGTTTTAAGAAACCTGATGGAAGGAGGAAAAGGAGGGGAAGATTAGAGTTTATAGCATTTCTGACAAATTGCTATCTTTTTTTTTTTGCCTGCTATCTGGTCCACCTTTTATGCTCATTTCATTTCATCTTTATAGCCAAGTGAGAATGTGCCATTATTATCATTTTAAAGATGAGAAATAAGGTTCAGAGTGATCACACAGGAAGTAAACAGCAGAAATGGGATTGGAACTCAGATCTGGATGACTCAAATATTTTTAAACATAATAAACGTAGAAGTCAGTGGCTGGCCCCAGGTGTCATCTGTCCCCACTCTTAACCCCAGTACCCAGGGCCTATGTGTTTCCTGATCTATGTGGCTTTTCCTGGAGCCCAAGGAGAAGATGATGTGAATGGAGCCTAGCATGTGATAGTGCTGTCCCCACCTGTCCCCAGGAGGTGGCCTGCTCATGGGTCTGCCCAAACAGGGCGAGACACAACAAGTGGTCTCTGTGGTAGACTTGCCACATAAAATATAAGGTCTGGCAAAATTTGAATTTCAGGTAAGCTACAGAATTGTCTAGAGCATGTCCCAATTATTACACAGGTCACATGTACATTAGAAAATTATTTGTTTGAAATACAATTTAAATAGGCAGGCTGGGTTTGATTCAGTTTTATGGGTTTGGTAATGGGGATTAAACATAGGACCTTCACACTAAGCTATGTTCCCAGCCCCTGTTTTACATTTTAGTTTATATTTTAAAACAGGGTTTCTCTAAGTCTTTAAATTGCCCAGACTAGGCTGGCATTGGTTCTCCTCCTGCCTTAGCCTACGAGAGCGCTGGCATCACAAGCATGTACTACCAGAACTGTGAGACTGTTTTTATTTACTAAATCTAAAACTCTACTCAAGGACCTACCCAGATGCTAGAAACAAATCCTGGTCCTGCACTTGGCTCCTGGTCCCAGGCTGGAGGAAGGCAGGTCAGTCCCAGAAGGCTCGCCCACCTCTGACCTCCTCCCCAAACCTCAAGACCTGGCCTGGTGAGAGGTCATCAATCAATGTGATCTTTTCTGTCACTTTCACAACCAAATGAAAGACTGCCTGGAAGACAACAGGAATACCTCTGAGTCCTCTCCAAAGCATTTTATCAAACTCCTTGTCTTATTTAATCCTCAATCTGTTATGCAGTGTGAATCCAATTTTATAGTGGAAAATTCTGGCTCAGAGGAGTTGAATGAAGCATCCCACGGAGTGCAGTTGGTGAACTGGGGCTGGGCGGTTGCCTGGCCCAGGGGAGGTTTCCAGTACAACCGGAGCATCTCCACACTGAAGAAGTGCTTGTCACTGGGTGGGTACCTTGACTAATAAGCTTTCCTGAGCTTTCCGTCACATGCAGAACAAATATTACACATTACTCAGTGTCATCTTCACTTGAAGGTTAATCCTTCTCTTAATTTCCCTGGAGACCAGGTTTCCTCTGCCTTCTATTCCCACGCTTGTTCACATGAAGAATAATTTTCTGGGCTTCAGCTTTGGGGATCTATATTTCTTCCCATTCTTCAACCTTTCTCCCAACGTTTTCTCCTTTCTACCTGCACCCCTTGTTCTTTTCTCCCCTCTTTTGCGTGTACTCTGATCTAAACTATCCTCCATGGACACAGGCAACAAGACAGACTTGGCCCCAAGCAGTGCATCCGCACAAGCCTGGTACCTCCAGAGCGTCAGCGTGTGCACAGAGCCTCTGGAGGATGGGCAACTCCACTCCCTCGCTTCTCACCCAACCGTAGTCCTCTATGTTCTTCCCAAATCCATCACTGGCCCCTTACTTAATCAATCGACAACTCCTGATGAGATTTGAAGAATTCTGTCTAGTGATAAAGGACATGGCTCAGGACTGAGAATGTAGCTCAGTAGCTTAAGGGCCTGTATGGCAAGTGCAAGGTTCTGAGTTCAATCCCTGGTCCTGGAAAAAACAAATAATAAAATAAATAAATAAAAGACATGGCTTGTAACACAATTACACTTTCAAGGATTCTCTAGGAGACACAAAGCTAACCGTGGAGGCCTCAAAGAGACCGGGTCTGCCCCATCATGAATATCTAACGTGCAACTTCATGTGCATTTAACACACTGCACCTTTGAAAACCTTCACTCTCAGTTTCCCTGTGAGACACAGCACCCTAATTTCATAGAGGCAAACAAGGCCTTAGGATGAGGACACACCTTACCCAAGGTTGCAAAGAGATTTGTGTGCAGGTTGGGGTTGGATCACAGGTCTCCTGACTTGGTTATTTTCAGCCAACTGAAGACCTGACCTTCTGGAACCTTCTTAGCAGAGGCCCTGTTGAGAATAAGTTAGGATGCTGATGTTGGAGGTATTTCCTGTTTCTTGTCCCAGGTTCCCTCCTTCTTTCCTCCACGATACTATGCTCTCTGTGCCTGTCCCTCCTTCCTCTGGGAGACTCTGTTTGATTCTCCTCCCCACAATGCCAGGCACAGGTGCATTTTTATTAGTCATTAAATTCTGTAAAACTTATAAAATACCTCCCTTTACAGTGCTCACAATATGGTATGAAGAAAGTTAATTATACTGCATATTTCCTGAATAAGAAAACCGGCTCTGATGGTGGCTGGATTTGGAGTTCAGTGGTGGTGCTGTGGGGGAGGGGGGCGGAGGAGAGGGTGACCCAAGTTACTTAAAGCTGTAACAGCTGGTTTTCAGACACCCTACCTGGCTAGGGCAGGGGGCAGGGTATTATTCTGTCAAGAAGGAGGGGAGACCTCCAGGTCACCTTATGTCAAACAACTCCTCCAGGAAGGGCGGGTCCTGGAAAGCTGTGAGAAACTGTACCTCTGTTGGTACACTCCCAGCCCCACCAGCCCAGCCAGGCGCAGGACTGTGCCCCAGCCTCCCTGCGGTGCTGCATCTGCTCGTTCATCTTCAAAGGACCATGCTGCACCAGCACTGAGAAGCCAGCTCTGCCTCTTCCCACTCTAGGGAGCAGCACCTGAGCACAGCTGTGTGCCTGTGACTTCATCAGGGAGGGGGAGGCACAGGCAAGCCTCATTGCTGGGTGAGTCAAAACCAGAGAAACTCTAGCCCCACCCTGCACGTAAACAATCTGTGACTAGGAAGCAGAGGTCTGGGCACTGGAGGCACCTGGCAGAGACAGTGCTAATTATTTATCCCTCCACTTAGAAAGATCTCCATTTTTGTCTCTGGGCATTGGGAGGAAGAGGGGTGGTTGGTGGCTTTCTCTAAAGGAGCGGAATTAATTTATTATGCAATTTCCAAGAATGAAATTGTGCTTTGGGCTAATCATGAGAGGCTTTCTTTTGAGGAACCATATGTTGGGTAGATGGGACTGTGAGGCATGGGGCTGCCTGTCCTTCAGGGATACCCTGTGTACCAGGCTTGTGGCTCTGCAAGCTAGGAATGAAGTTGGGAACCAAAGGGGGAGGTGAAGAGAGTTCTCAATGGAAACAAAGAGATGGTGGAGGACTCTTGATTTCCAGGAGGGGTCCTGAATGGGCTGGCCACATGGCTTCTGGATCTAGAGATAGCTATAGATGAATAAATAGCACACAGCAATTTCTTAGTTTAGTGGTCAGATATCAGAGATGGCCGTGTAGATTCAAAATGACCAGTTGGAACTTGGGATGTTAACTCAATTTTATGACATGTAGGGTTTAGAGGACACTGGAATCTTAGGTTAATTTGCATTATAATTTCCTCAAACATCTGGAACTTAGCAGGACATGACTACACCTCCCTTTAGGATGGTGTGGGCTGCATTTCACACTACCTAAGGAAATCCATTTTTTGTCCAAAGTCCTAGTTCACTCTCGGTCCTCAATTTTCATCAGTGTAGTCGATCACCTCCCCCACCTCAAGCCCATCCGCTACCTAGCTGCCTTCCTCATAAGCTAATTACAAAAATAATCTTCTGCAGTAAGATGAAAGTTCAAAACCAAGCAAATGAGAGCTCATCTTTACAACTGTAATCATATCACATTTGCTTTATCTTAATTTCTAGTTGATCCCCAACCAGCAGTAATGACTTAGAAGACTTAAGTTTTGAGTTTCTCCCTCCACTAACTACTTAATCAGTCAACAAATGCGACAGGAGATGCTACTTAGTGAGAACTTGTGACCAGTTCCTAATGTGAAGAATCTAACATGATTTATGTTTACCCTCTAATTTATCTGTCTGCAAATCAGATGTCTGGATATATTAGTGTTCAGTGTGCTGTATGATAATATTTAATGTGGTCACATGGAAAGAGAATAGGGAGTCAATGAGTCTCCAGAAATATTTATCTTCTCCCTCTTTATGATACTGGGATTGTAGCAAGAGAACCATCCAGACCAGGCTTGGCCACTCATCCCAAAATGCCCACCAAGGATACAAGCATTAAAGAGCTCTAATCAGTATGACTTATACTGGGAGATTTGAGCAAGAGTCTCAAGATGTGTTACTGAAGAGCTGAGGAAAGACATGGGGTTTTATAGAAAAAGAGAACAGAGGCAGGGGTTGGGAGTTTGCACAGTTGGGGCCTTCTCATGGCTGGCAGGTAGGCTTTCCTACAAAATGTCACTCTTCTGCTTGGAGGAGGGCAGCATCATGGGGCCGTATGTGAGACTCTGCTTCTCCTGGGATCTGAGGTGATTGTGTTGTAGGCAACTCAATTAGACAAAAATATCATAGGTGGTCAGACAGGGCTGGGCCCTCAGAGCCAGTGCAGAAATGAGATTACCTTGCAACTGTGGGGGAGACAGGCACCTCTGCAGTGGGCCAGAGCTCAAGACAAAAGGTGAAATAAAAGCACCCACTAGTTGCTAAGGGTAAACAGCAGGGGCTAATATCTAAATAGGTATCAACCACCTTGAGGATTTGAAGAGCCACTAACTCAGCCCCCTACAGGAGAAGCCCTTGGTCTGTATTCACGCCCACTTGCTACATGACTTGTTTCCCCATATGATCTTGATTTAATCAATTTTGCATCAGTAATTATATTCATTGTCTTATTGGTTGACCATAGATTTACCCCACCTCATGCCCACATTGCAGTGTCCTATTTGTTCCACCTTAGACTCACCTTGTGCTGTGGATTTGCTCTATAAAATCCCTAGAGAAGACAGGATCATTGGCAATCTACTCAGGACCCCTTCTGTCCTTCTCTCAGATACAAGCTTCCCCCCCCATAAATATATTCTGCTCTTAACCTCCATTGTTCCTAAAATTCAGTCTTTGATTTTATTTTATTTTATTATTTTATTTTATTTTATTTAGTACAGAGACTACAGGGTCTCACCACATAGATCAGACTCTTGTAGTGATCCTCCTGTTTTCAGCCTCCCAAGCACTGGAATTACAGGCACGCACCACCATGCCCAGTCTCTACTGCCTTCTCAGTGCACCCTGGGGGTGGGACCAGCACAGCATGCTGGGGAGTGAATCCCAGTACCTGCATCTGCCTAAGCAGGTGCTTTAATCTGCTGAGCTATCCTGCCAGTTCTCATTCTTAGAGGCCTCATTTTAGTGAACATGAACTTGTTCCAGACCTCTAGCAGATTGGAACTTTCTTTACCCTATATCAATTGCAGGTTTAGGACAGTAACTAGAGACTGCGAGGTATCTGCCTGGGGTTCCCAGAATCAGAGTTTTAAAGGTTAGGAAATAACTGTTTCTGCAAATCATGAAAATGCCTTAGTTTTTCTTACTTTGGTGTCCACTGTATTGAAGGGGCATTAAGTTAGAGCTATTACACCTTACATTATTAGTTTTTAGACAGACAACACTCTAAATGATTAGATTGCCTACGTCCAAGCTGAGAAGAACGTAGAGCAAAGTTTTAATGCAATAAAGGATGCAGATGTGTTCCGTAGGCAGAGATCTGCAGGCTCAGCACTGATGCACCTGCCTCCTGTGTGTCTAGAAGTCCCTTGCCAGGACTAGGGGCTTCACAGACAGGGAGCAAGTAAGTACTGAACCTGATGGGTGTGAGGCCAGTTCCTATGAAGATCATCTGTGGAAGCTGAACAAGAGTCGGGGGAGAGCCTTCCCTGGGAAAGTTGCTAGCACTTTTCTGATGGAGATCAAGCAGAGCTAAATACTAGGGCCCCTTTCCTCCATTGTGACAGATGTAGAGAAACAAGGACAGAGCTGAGCGAGGGGGGAAGAACCTTTGATGATATTCACCTGTCCGTGGCTCTGAAAGCTGGACACACCCCTCAACTTCCCTGGGTCAGGATTTTCCCATTTTCCTACACATGAGGTTGGCTAAAATTATCTTTGAGGGTCTTCAAGCAATAAGAGCCTAAGTGTCTGATTTTTTT
>PVKN010021452.1:0-15527 GCA_004027915.1 Capromys pilorides
ATATCTATTCCTGAAATATATTCTGTAAAATATTAAAGAACTAGAGGGTGGGGCTGTTGTGATTAAATTATATAGGCTAGGATGACAAGCTTTAGAATAAGTTAAACACATTGCCACCTTCCTCCCTTAAATATGTACTGTCATTTAAAAACCATTGATCGATTGAAAAAAAAACAATAATTTTCACCTTTTATAGTACAGAAGCATGTCCTAGGAAGCAGGGAGAGTCCAACTGTTCTCACAATTGTGAGAACTAATCTGCCTCGCAGGAAGCAAAGCATCCCAGTTGTGAGTGGAGAGCCAGGCAAAGTGAACCGTTGCTCGCATGGGCGCTCACTGGGGACTTCCTCAGAGTACCAAATGGACAGATTGCCCCACCCCAGTTCTGATCAGTGAAGTAAACTGAGAGGAAAACAGTCTGTGTGTGCGTGTGTGTGTGTGTGTGTGTGTGTGTGTGTGTGTGTGCGTGTGTGTGTGCGTCTAAGCAATTGCCCCCTCCACCTCCCCTGACCTCCTGCTAAAACAAAAGACAGTACACAAATTGGAAAGTCAGTCTAGTAATTTCTGTGCTAATTAAATTACCATTCATGCATTCCTTTAATTTCTCATTTTCTAAGTTATCATTTATTCTTAACCTAAAATACTATTAGAGTGCCTTGCTTCATGCCCCTGTAAGTAACATTCACGAAAGCATTTTCACTAGCAGAAAAGCATTTGAAATAAACTGGAATTTAAATGTACAAATTTGGGGACCAGCAAGATGGCTCAGTGGTCTAAAGCACCTGCTTAGGCAAGCTTAGGCAACAGCAGGGACCATGGTTCGATCCCTGGCACCACATACTGTGCCAGCCTCACCTCCAGGGTAGGCTGAGCTGGCCATAATAAAAAAATAAAAAATGAATAAATAAATGTACAAATCTGGCACATGCCTCGCGAAAGATGGATAAAAGAACAACATCAAGTCAGTAAGATACCAGGGGGACCCAGCTCAAAGCTGGCACTGAGGGATAATGCTGGCTTTCCCAGTGAAGACTCCCAGAAATTTAGTGTTAGAGGAACAAAGATACAAGCTCTAGAGAACAAGGTGTGTCAGGGCTTAGTTATATAAAGAACCTAATTACTCAGAACCAGGATGTCACATCAGAACATGATCCAGCAAGGCTGCTGAGGTGCAGAGAAATTCTCCCAAGTCAGGCATTTACCTGTTCTCTGAATTTGAGAAGATTGGACTTTATAGGAGGAGAGTAAGTATCCAACTGAGGGAACCAAGAGTGTGTCAAAGCAGATCCTTCCACCACACCACTCCTTAACGCTGCTGAGCCACAAATCTAACTGGTTTGGTCAACTCAAACTGGTTTGGAGCCATGTTGACCTTTTCTTTCTAAATGAAGGCTTAATGTTGACTGACAGTTGGTTTGATGGAGGCCAACATTAGCTAAGAGAATATTCTATCTGCATATCCCAGGTAGTCATGAATTCAAATATACTAACAGTGCCGTTACTTAACCATTAACCCTAGTCAGACCTCCAGGGCCACTGAAGGAGCCAAATATGAGGATATCTCTAACATGCCCAGGTCAAGTACCTGGCACCTCACACAAGTGCAGTACATTTTGGTCTTTCTCCTCCTCCATTATGGTAGTCCATGGCTTGATGGCTTATCTTACACCACTTCAATGTTCTGAAACTAGAAGAGATGCTAAAGTGACATAAAAACTCAAGACCCTATAAAACAAAGGTTTCTTTACTATATGAGAAACCCACCTAATTTTCAAAGCAATCTTCTCTTTGAACCACTAAAAAACAAAGAGAGCACCTCCCAAGCTGGTAGGGCAAACCCCCATTAGCACTTGGGGAGACCAGCGCTGCTGTGTTTTCACTTTTGGGCCACAACTTGAAACCCCCTCTCAGCTTTTAAACCTCTCTGTGTTTTCATTCCAAGTGAGAAAGCCCAAGAAAAACACTTCTAACAGGTCTGAATCTGAAGACTCTCCATCAGAACTAATATGGAGAGGTTGAGAAGAATTATTATAGGATGAAAAACTAATATGGTTAGTCAGTAGACGCTGAAGGAGGTGAAGGACAATGGTAATTACAGTTGCTTTATCGCACGCTCACTGTCTGCCAGGAATGGCATGAGGAACAATACAACAGCACATCTAATCCACATAGCTTTTTTAAATGTGTATTACTATTGTGCTTATTTTGTTGATGAGAAAACAACCTGGAGTTTATTCTGGGCTCTACAGCTAGCAGGCAACTGACCCAATATCAGAGGTGCCTATGGCAAGGAAATGTCTAAGAGGAGAGGCTTCCACTCATCTTCAGAAGATGAGAGAAGAAAGTAATACTAAATGTTAATACTAATACTAATGTTAATCGTGTAATTGTGTGTGTGTGTGTGTGTGTGTGTGTGTGTGCAAGGTCTGACTACACTGTTCAGATTGCTAGTGATCCTCTTGTCGTCAACCTCCCAGTGCTGGGATTAGTCACACATGACCATGCTCAGAACCGGTTACTGGTTCAGTGTCTCCAGGGGTAGGACTGGCATGCCATGTGGTGCCAAGAATCAAACCCCACTCCCTGTCTGAGCCTAAGCAGGTGCTTAGTCCACTGAGCTATCTCACTGACCTTAATAATGCAAATTATAATAAAAGATGCAAAACAATTTTTAACATCTTCTACCACCAAGCCCCCATACATGGAAAAAAAAAGTACAAAGTTAAGCAATAGGGGGCCAGGTTTTCATTTATTTTGCTTTCTATGAGAAAAAAATTCTATATATTTCTGGGAAAATCGCTTCATCAGTTTAATCTCTAGAGTCACTCTGTCACTTAGTGATTGAAGGCTATAAGTAGAAAGGGAGAAGTTTCTGTGGGTTTTATTGTTGGCTTTGAAGTTTGCTATCACAAGAAATACAAAATTTACAAACTGAAGAACCAAGTTATGACAGTGCATAGATGTGCTGTACATGAAATACTGGGGGTACAGCATAGCTTAGAGTGGAGGAAAAAGAAGTTCCTATCACAGGATGGTGTGTTCTGTGCAGCACCTTCCAAGGTCCTCTGAATTAGACATTACACTGTAGAAATGAAAGAGAAACTCTGGTTGTGTAAAAATCATGAATAAATAATGGTCCTAAACTTGTTTGAAATCCAATAGCAAAGTCTGATCTAACCTAGTGATAGCCAATTCGTGCCATATAACAGGCCTTTAGGGTATATTTTTACCTTTAAACTCCTGCAGTTCAGTAAATTAAGTTTGGAAAACTTAAATATTCTGGTGACTGGGGATATGGAAAGGTACTGAAAGCATAGCGCTTGCTGGTGGACGCTGAATCCTTTCCATTCTAGTACACTGTCTCGATGTCCCAGGGGTTCACTCCGAATAGGGATGCCCCCTTTGTTACCTGAAGTCCAAAATCTTATTCTCAAAGCCTTATTATTTTGAGTAGAGTTACTTGTTTTGGGGCAAGATGGTGAGTAAAGTTAAATTAAAAGACCTATTTCAAGAAACCTAAAAGTATTCTGCAATTATTAAAGGGGTAATGTACAAATTCACAAGAAATACTCTAGCTGTGGAACTACAGTAATAAAATGGAAAGACAAGATCAAAATAACTCAGGGATGGAACTGCTGGGGAATGCAGTAGACTCAGTGACTTATTAAGGAGAAAGAGAAGGAAATGAGTCCACACTATATACTAGGCAGAACATTCACTCAGCAAATACTCACTGAACAATAGTGCATCCGGTACTACACAGGGTACTCGGTATGCAGTGGTAAACCAAATAAGCACAAACCTTGCTTATCACGACTGGTCAAGGAAAATATAGTAAATATTAAACAAATAATAAATAAATACAAATTTTTCATCTCAAGGGCTATGAACAGGAAATACAAGGCCAGGAACAGGAATGCACGGGAAGCTGAGTGTAGTGATGCACTTCTGGAATCCCTGCCGCTTGCTGCTTTGAAGGCAGAAGCCAGAGCTCTTCATCCTCTCATTCACTCAAAACCAGCACACTCACTCTGGTCCTGCACATCTTCCCCAGGCGGTGCTGCAGCACCATTTTCTTGCATGGGACTGATGGCTTTCTGCTCAACTGTGCCTTCGAACTGAGGGACTCTGTTTGCCAGCAGCTCAAAGTCTCCCCGTGAATTCTATCAGAAATAAGGATATTTGGGGCTTATCTCATTAGCACTTCTCAATTGGTTCAAACACCAATGGGAAAAAAAAAATGGTATCCATAGTCACCTCAAATCCAAATGTTATCTAAAAATAAAGTTTCATACTCATTTTACCCAAAAATGTCACATTGGAATGGCACAGCCAGCAGGGCTGCATGGAGCTTAATAACCAGCAGGGCAGGACTGAAATTGAGCTTAATAACCAAAGTCAATGCCAGGAGAAGACTAACAACGTATAACCCACAAATGGCCCTGGCTGCTGCTGTTCTTGTTTTATGACATTGATTTGAGCTTATCAACCCCGGATTCCTCTTCATTTTCACAGAAGGTCAGAATCAATAGCTCAATCTAAAAATCTAAAATCTTATAAGGAAAACAGTTTGCAATCATTGACTCTTGTACTTGGAGTCTATTGCCCTGACATTTTAGAATTTTACATACCTGTGTTTAGGTTGGAAGATCTGTAGTGCTGGGGATTTGAACCCAGGGCTCCATGCATGTTAGGCAAATGCTCTACTACTGAGCCACGTCTCTGCCCTTAAAATACTATAGTGCCATACTTAAACCATGAAAATAAAAGGTTTCCAAATAAGAAATTAAGTCTTTTGAGCTCCTCTTCCCGCTTAACCAAAATACTACGACTTTGGTATATTCCAGCTTCATCCCACCACCTCCAGAAACAGATGGAAAATCATGATGCCTAGAGAAGAACAGACAACTCTCCATTCGGTCCTTCTATGCAGTGGAGGGTGGTAATGAAAAACACCCAGCTCCTCACACAGGAGCTCCCTAAGCTCCCCAGGGAGGGCAACCTGGTGGACGAGCTGACGAGTTTCCATTTAGTGTGGCTTCAGTGGGGGCTGGCACGCTAAGAGGTACGCTTCCTGAGACCAGTAACTGCACTGATTTTTTTTCCCTCAGATCAGCAGCTTAGACATTTTGCAAGTTATTTAGATGATGGTTTCTATGTCTAAATACAATACAGGATGACAAAGGAAAAATATCTTTGTTGGACTTCGACCCATGCAATAAAGACTGAAAGGTGAAAAAGGCCATTGATGAATGATGCAATATTTTTTCTAGATATAAAAAGACACTGTTATTTTTATTGAAGAAAATGGGGAAATTGAATAGATAAACATATGCTCATTTTCCCATCACTGCTCCTAATACGCAACACCTTATATGAGTTTGGTTTAACACGATTAAGAAAGCTCAGTTTTATGACATTTACTCAACTAACTAACCCCAGGATAAGCAGACCTGAAGTAATTTATTAGGTAGTCATATTATGCAAATTCAAGAAAGGGAGGCTACTTTGATTTCATTCATTGTTATGATTCCTAAAATATTTTTATTTTAACATGTATTTTTAAAAATATTTTTGCTATTTTTGCTTTTGAAACAAAGTCTAAATGCTTCTTAGAAATCACACAATGAGCCAAAACCTGTTCCTTGGTAGCTGGCCTCACCAGACCCCAGTCACAGGCATTGCCTTCACACTGCTTGATGGAGTAAGTCTGAAACGAAACTGCAGTTAAGAAGGTGGATCAAATATTTCAGGTCTCGAACTCAAGTTTTTTCTCTTCTCTTTGTTACTAAATGCAATCTTTTTCTTTTGATTTTACCTTATTATTTTTAATGAGAAAGAAATAGCAATGAGACAGTTTCAAAACAGGTTAGTAGGACAGTTACAATAATTAATGCAATGCATATTGTTGCCTTTGTAGTAGTTGTTCAGAATACAAGATGCAGACATGATAGCTTTTCTAATCACGATTAGTACAAATCTTTCTTCTCATTGAACTAAGAGAAAGTAGCTATATATCTACCCTAACTGTTATGTGTATATATACTTTACTACAAAATGGTCCTTCATTTATATTCCCCTTTTTTTGTTTTGTTTTGTACAAGATGGATGTTCCATTGCCATTCAAATATTTTAGGTGCATGAATTCAGCAAAATAATCCAACATAGCCCAATAGCCCATAATAATAGTGGGTTATCAGCAGAACTGGCAATGTCAGAAGTTGTTGACTTGAGCCTTTTACAGCTCAGTATATTAAAATGGATTTACTTTTTATATATCATGGTTAGACTTTCCTGCTGGATGGTTAAGACCAAGATAAAGCAAGACAATCTTGAAAGTTAGAACCCTAGGTATAAAGTTCCGGTTGTGATTTATGGAGCAGTTTAAAAATTATCGTGGCAGTGTGAGATCCTTAAGGTACAGCTGTGTCCTAGTGTCCCGCATTGCACCTGGCACATAGAGGACACTGAATAAATTTCTGCAGCTCTGAGTTGTTGCAGAGCAAGCATACGGCGGATTCCATACTTCATGTAACAAATGGCTTCATAGGCAAAGCTGAAAGCGACATGTCTGGTGTCCCCTGCAGTCTACTTTCTAGAACAAAAGGAAGGAGTGAGCCTGCCATTTGTTCTCATTGTTAGCTGTGTTTTCATAGACCTGGCCATAAACTTCCAGTTGTTTGTACAAAATAAAATGAAACTTGCTCAAGGCAAGTGGAGACCAGTCTTTTCTCCTCATTTGTAATCTTGGAATGCTAACCTCAAAGAGAGTTAAGAGAACATTTGACCTAGTGGTTTTAAAATTATGTTTATGAAGCAACCTAGGTGCTATAAAAATGCCTTTACGAAAATGAACACTGCATTCCCACAAGATTCAGCACAGTCCCTTTAATGCAGCTTAGTTATATATCAGAATTTGATAAGATGTTATTAGAAGCACAGTTTCTAGTACTCTAAGAAAGTGACAAACACGTTAATCAACAGCTTAATTCTACTTTTTAATTCTATTAATATATATAGAGAGAGCCCAAACTAACCATGACATTGCAAGTAAAACTGACTGAGTTTGTAGCATACAATATTGCTGCCAGTTTATGCTGTGTTACAGTAGGACCTGCAAAGGGATACACGCCATTTCTTTATTCCTTGCTGTGTTCAACAAGTGACAACATATTCAGCACAAATATTTACATAGATGCAGATGAATAAACTAAGTGTGAAAGATATTTAATGGCAAATGTATTTGTAATTGCCTGGTAACAACTACAACTCTTGTTGGGACAATATCATGTTCTAGCCATTCTGTGCAACACCTGTTTCACTGGTTCCCAGCCAGGTAAGCCCCCTCCCCAGTCTTTGGGGTGCTCCCCTCCACTTTCTTCTAGCTACAGGAGCTAAGTAGGCTTCAACTCATACCCTAAGTCATAGATCGACCAATTAAGTATTTTGAGATTGAATACAGATTAAGCAGAAAAGAGTCCATGACCACAAAGGCTTTGGGGTACAGGAAAGAGAAATGGAAGCATGCCCGCCAGGTCCTTGCTGCCATCTCGGATTTAAAATGCCTGCAGTCCACAATGGGGGGATGAAATACTGCGATGTAAACGTTGAACTAGAGCAGGCTAACTTTTATTTTAAGTCATGTTATGTGCCAGTCCAGACTTGGGACACCGGCAGGTAAACTATTCGTCCAAAGTCCCGTCAACAGTCAGCGCTTCCAGACAGTTCCCTGGCCTAAAACAGTTTCCTGCTAAAAACAGAAGTAAGGGGGCCTTACTTCAGGAGGTTTGATTGCGCAGGAAATGGACTTTAGAGAGGGAAATGAAAGCGCCCTCATTTCACTGAAACCCAATCAGATGGCTGTGATTGGGCACTGCTGACGGGGCCCAGACGCCACATGCTCATTTGGGAAAGCCAGCGAAGCTCGCGGAAACACTCCCCGCTGCAATTGAGCCCCAGCTGTTCAAGCTGAGGCTGCTCTTTAAAGTGAAGCAAACTGGCGAAAAAGCTGAAGTTCAGCAGTTTCACTCTGTTGGGCCAAAGCTTCTGTGGAGTCCCAGCCCGCGAATTCTGCTACATGGGCCAGATGCTCAGGGCCTCCAGAACCAGGCTTACCCGGAACTCCGAATAAAGGCTCCGCGTGCACCAGGTAATCGGCTGAGCGGAAGCACCCCAAGGGGGACACCCAATGGGTCAGCCCAATCTGCCAGTGCTGACACTGGTCTACGCAAACTCTCCAGAGAGCCTCCTGAAGCTGCAGTCCTCAGAATTCACATTTTTTAACCTCTCTGTTACATTAAGTAATTCACTTTTATGGAAAGAGAAAGACGGTTGGTTGGTCAGTCGGTTGGCTGTGTTTTCCTTTCAACTTTATAAATTATATAATTTACTCTGAATGCTAATTTCACCCTACTGGATGTCACCAAGTTACGAATAAATCCAAAAGAAATAAAGGAATAAAAACGAGCTCACTATTTTGCCTTTGTCCACTGAGTTAAATTTCATAGTATTTATTTCATCCTCCAATACTCTCAACTCTTAAATCAAAATATCTTTCCCAACTACCACACATATTTCTACGGAGTTGTTTTATTCTCCAAGATGTTTCTAGACCCATCCAGCTACAGATGGAATTCAACAAGCGGCAAAGGCTTCCCTGAGATATGTACTACACTCATGCAAATAACTTGCCCTCAGCCCTCCCAACTCGCTGTTGTTATTTATCCCACAGCTTACTTGGCAAAAGTTCTGCAAAGAAAAATAAGAGTTTTCTAATACAGTCATCCCTAGCTATTTCTTTTATTTTTTAAGATGCTAATGGAAAAATGGGCAACTTGCATGGAGTTTCAGAAACCTCCATCAGCACCCCCGGAGGGGCTGCAGCGGCTCATCAGGCCTTCAATGCAGCCCCAGAGCTTGTGGATTCCCATCTCTCAGCACTGATGTACAAATGAAACCTGGCCACTCCAGCCGAGCCTCTCACGTCCAGTTTCTGTCAGTAATTGAAGTGTCTAGAAGATAGAAACAACCTCACCATGAAATGAAAAAATAATTCCTTTAGAAACATCCATCTTGACAACAGCTAAATGTGTGGACCACGACTGCAAACACTTAGGGAATCGCTAAGGAATAAAAGATCTAATTTCCAGGACGGCTGGAGGGGGGAAGGACAGTTTGCCTCCCACACCGTACTAAGTCTCCATGACTCATTTTTCTTCTAACAATTCCCAGATGGTAGGGTTCACACAATGGCTGGATAGATTAAATACAGATCAACTCTAGCTTCTGGCAAGTACAGCTTTGTGGCATTGTTAGCAGGGACTCAGGGACTGCTAAGGCATAAGTAAGCTACTTAGGGCAGTGGTTTGGTCCCCCTGAGATTTGTTGCCCAGTGCCCTGACACCAAGTGTTAGAAATTCTCACTGGTGACAACAAGCTTAAGTCACTCTGTTTCCCCAGAGGCCGTAAAACACAAAGGAATTCTGGATTCCAGAGGCAATCAGGTTTGTTTTGAACCACAAGCATTCTCTGGTGCACTGGGCATGCTTTTATGT
The DNA here is from genome assembly GCA_004027915.1 of Capromys pilorides. NCBI lineage: Eukaryota > Metazoa > Chordata > Mammalia > Rodentia > Capromyidae > Capromys > Capromys pilorides. The sequence goes on from PVKN010021452.1 coordinate 9,555, forward strand.
AAAGGTAGATTTGTCCTCTGTTACTTTAAGAATTTTTGGTCTATTATTAGGTCTCAGACCACATATATAAGTAGAAGAATAACAGAATTACCTGGGAGAGGAAAGAGCAAAACCATCCATTTTAGTTGTAAAATAAAACACAAGCAGAAAATAATTCAAAACAGATGCATAATTTAATGATTTACAAAGCAAATTGTCTGTAATCTTCAGTCTTTGCCAGACCCCCAAAAATTCCTTTCTCATATCTCCAACACTCCCCTCCTTATGAAGCTAACCTCTTCCCAAGCTTTTGTGTGGTTTTGTCATATAAATGTGTATCCCGAAATTTCATAGCCTGGTTTATCTATTGCATATGTTTTAAGTATTTTTAAGTTTTCAGCCATACCATTTTTTTTGTCTTACACATTATTTTCTCAAAGACGTGGAACAACCAATCTGCCGACTCCCCCAGTGCACGTGCTCCAGACTCATATGAAGCAGTCTCATGTGCTCCTCTCCCATCTATTCCCTACACATCCATGGCTGGATCCACAACCTTGAATGGCTTAGATCTACTCTTTTGCAAAGACTTTCAACCACAAAATGTTGGGATATTTTTACATAGGTTAGCAGTTTTTCCTGCCTAAGGTCTAGATCTAATAATTCATTTGGGGATTATAAAATGATGGCTGTTTAATTTTCTAATTCTTTTTTCTTTATTAATTGTCTTGGTTGCTTTTTACTCATTGCAGGGACAAATACCCTGACACTCAAAATGAAACAAGGAAAGGTTTATTTAGCTCACAGTTACTGGAGGTTTCAGTTCATATTCGGCTGGCTACAAGGCAGAGTGGCACATGGCAGAGAGCAGCAGTTCATGGCGGTGAAACAGCAACAATCACGACAGAGGCAACCGACCAACAAGGGCACCAGAGAACAACAGCATGAGTCTGTCTCTCTGTCTCTCTTTGTATTACATTCAGGCTCTCTGCCTCAGCCTATCTGCCTTAGGCCATATTTGTAATCCCCGAAGGACTTAGACCCATAGTCCCATCAGTACTAAAACACATAATCCCAGGGGATCATGAGTCAAGTCTCAAACTCTAGAAGCCCCCGCCCCACAATTGCATGAGGCTTTTGGGGGACAACTAGACATAAACCATAACATTAATTAAAATATTTTAATAAATAAGATGCTCCTGCTCCTCTACTGTTTTGTTTTCCACTACTGTTATTCATATGAAAAAGAAAAATAAATGTTCTTCTCTCTGTATTCATATTCAAAATAAGGAATTAATTCTCTATGATTCTGAAAGTGTTGACATTTGCTTTTCTAAATAGTTATCTCTCGATATGCATGGAAGATTGGTGCCAGGAGCCACCTCAGAGGCCAAAATCCATGGATATTTCTTGCATAAAATGGCTCAGTGTTTGCCTGTACCCTGACTGCACCCTGTAATATATTTTAAGACAAGTCTAGATCATTGATACTGAACACAATACAAATACAATTTGCTGACCAAAAAAAACATGACAAGAAAAATCTGCATGTGATTAGGACAGACACGTTTTTCTGAATATTTTCCATCCATGTTAGTTAAATCCGTGGAACCCAGGGACAGCAAAGGCTAAGGTACGATTATGTATCTACACATTTAAATGTACTTAAGGGTCTCATTTCATCACAATTATTACTTATTTGAAGTTTAAGTTGTCCCTCTATAAGGTCCTTAAAGTTGTTTCCTGAATTATTTTGACACAACCCCCATAGGTTTTTATATCTTTCTGGCTGTATGCTTTAACAAAGTATTCCAGCTTCAGCTTACATTTCTTGCCCCACTCCCTGCTTTGAACTAGCCATACTCCAAGAAGATGTGGCATCTCACAAAGCGTTTCAGAGGCGTCAGAGTCTGGATGCCAGGTGCGCCCTCTTCCGCCATCTTGGCTCTCCAGATTGCAAAGACATGAAATAGTTATATTTTATACACATGAAATACTTCATAAGTTTATGCTACTGCTTCCCATTTAAGTTCAAAACCTCAGGATTTTTTATTAAACCTTTCATATTATGTAGTACATCTTCTTTCTTCCACAACAAAACTTTTAAACTCCAACAGACATGAGACCATACACTTAAATTCACATTATATAACATATATAACTCTAAGAACAATACTATGTCACCATTATTATAATTTATGAAAATAGTTTTGAATACTTACCTGAATTTTTTTCCATTTATAATTCCATTTTTTTTTTTTTTCATGTATTTAGTACTGGATTTACAGGTCTCAAGATATAGATCAGACTCATTGTGATCCTCCTGTTTTCAGCCTCCCAGGCACTGGGATTATCAGTGCATAACACCACTCCCAGTCTCATTGGCCATCTCAGCGCGCCCTGGGGGCAGAGCCTGAATGGTGTGCCAGGGATTGACCCCTAGTCCCTGAATCTGCCTAAGCAGGTGCTTTAATCCGCTGAGCCATCTGGCTGGCCCTCTGATCTAATTTTTGAGTTTTTTCTTTTTCTTTTTTTTTTTTTTTTTTTTTTTTTTTTTTTTTTTTTTTTTTTTTTTTTTTTTTTTTTGAGTTATTCTTAATTTTAGGAATGGACTCATTTATAGATATTTGATACCTTTTAACTCTTAGCCAAATTAGTTTTACAAGAAGCTATGTATCTAAAATTGTTGTCTATGAGATTCCTCAGGAAAATACTATGGGAGCCATATTCTTTCAGCCCTAGAAGATTACGAACAGTCTCCATTCTTTACACTTGAAAGGCAGTGTTTCTCTTTATCAAATGTTTTGTGCCACATTTTCTTGAATTTCTTATATTGCTCCATGTTCTTTTGACTGCCCAAATTGCTACCTCCAAAGACCATTCCATAAAACTCTAGTTCTACTGCATTTATAAATCACTTACTGCGTTATCGACATGCAGAAGTGATTGCTAATTCTTTTTCATCAAATTTACTGTGGCATGTCTTGGCATGATAGTCCTAGATTGTTAATCTCAGCTATATCTCTGTAGTTTCAAATCTATTTTTAGTAAAGGAAACTGTTCTTGAATTAGAGTTTGTAGAATTTGTTCTGTTCTTTGCTATATGTCCTTGGAAATTTAAATTATAATTCTATGGAATCTTTATTCAAAACTTTGTCATGTCTTCATTTTTAACAATAAATCTGCCCCCACTCCCGTATTTTTTCTTTAAAGTATTATCTACTATGTTGATTCATTTTCATTCTTATTCTAGTTTGGTTTTTATTTCTCAACTGATTATACTTTAACTTTTTATGTCTTCCAGAGTTATACTTGCTTGTTTGTAACTAGTTCTCATTTTACTTAACAGGCACTGGGCCATTTTCTTAATGTTCGTACTATGTTTTCGTTGGTGCTGGTTTTCTCGCCTTCTCGCATCTCACCATCTAGTATAGCCCTGAACTTGCTGATACAGCTCAGGCTGGCCTCAAGCTCACAGCAAGTCTCTTGCCCCCACTTCCTGAGTGCTAGAATCACAGTCATATACCACCATGCCCAGCTTGATTTTACTGTTTTTCTGTAATAGTTAACATTTTTTAAAATGTATTTGCTACAAGGTCTCACTACACAGATCAGATTGATAGTGATCATCCTGTTTTCAGCCTCCCCAGCACTGGGATTATGGGCCTGCACCACCACACCTAATCTCAGTGGCTGGCTCAGGGTACCCAGGGACAGGGCCAGCAGAGCATGTGGTGTGAGGGATAGAACCTCAGGCCCTACACTTGCCTAAGCAGTGTTTAGTCTGCTGAGCTATCTCGCTGGTCCTTTAAATAACATTTTTAATCATGCTTTTCTGGTGACTTTTGGAGGGAGTAAAGACTGATATATTTTTGCAAATGCTTATGAAATTTAATTCCCAAACTGGACAACTGAGCTTCAACCTCAGATAAATTTCTGTTTTTGCCATCTCTGTCATCATGCATTCACCCTTTCATCCGTTCAACAAATGTCTGATGAGAACTACTATATGCGTAGCAATGAGGTTCGAATTGTTAACAAGGTTTATCATGATTAATAAAATTAATGATTAATGAGATAGACATGGGCCAGGCTATTACAATTCACAATCTAATTAAAATAGAAATTAAACAGGTGATTACAATGTACTTGTGAATGACATTCTACCTCTGTGGTCCTCAACCACTTTGTACCTTTCTACGCAGGAGAGATTGAATGCAATAGTGCCTAGCTAGGAAGTAATGACTTCTCAACTCAGTACAGCAAATACACTCCTCCGATGGTACTGATATGACAGTCTTTCCCATCATCATTCCTGCAGCAGGACACAGTTCCTATTATTATTATTATTTTTTTATATTATGACTGGCTCACTCTGCCCTGGGGGTGGGGCTGGCATAGCATGTGGTGCCAGGGATTGAACCACAGTCCCTGAAGTTGCCTAAGCTTGCCTAAGTAGGTGCTTTAGACCACTGAGCCACCTCACCGGCCCAAAAGAGTCTTGAGATTTTGGGGGATTTTTTGTATTTTTGCAGAATCAGTGCTTGAACTCAGACCCTTGCACTTGCCAGGCAAGAGCTTATTCTACTGAGCTGTCTCCCCAGCCCCTCACAGTTCCTATTATTGGTGTAACTCTGGCTTTTTTTTTTTTTTTTTTTTTTGGCTTTTTGAGATAGGGTCTCACTATGCAGTTCAGCTGGCCTTGAGCTCACTTTTGGAGCGCAGGCTGGTCTCAAACTCACATTGATCCTCCTGTCTCAGCCTCCCAAGTGCTGGGATTACAAGTGTGCACCACCACACCCAGCAACTCTGGTATTTCAAAAGTTAGAATTATACTAAGATGCTCATTAAGGCCTTGTGCTATAATTAGACATGTTTTCCTATTCCTTTTGTAATTACACAGCTCCTTTTATCCTAGAGTGTATGAATACATCACACTAAGCAAAAAGTTAGAAAGGCAAAAGAATCATTGGTATTTCTAGGCCATCCTCTTGTCAAAGAGCTGTTGACAACTCAGCTTGACAACACCAGGCCTGAAGACCTACAGCCATCTTCACTTCACTCCAAATTACTAAAAAATAGTAAAAGATACCTAAACATAAAGTGGAAAAATAGATCAGTCTTTGGCAGACCAGGTTTGGTTTGTTCTTTTGATTGGACTTTGTTTTGTTTTGCTTGTAAGAAGTATGAAAGTTGCCATCCTATGTCATCTATCTGAGAAAGGAGACAGTTGTCTCATTTTAGAATCCTACAAAGAGGGGAAAGTTCTTCATTTGTTCCATCTTCCAGCTATAAGGACACACTGTTTCTGAGGATATTATTTATCATATGGACAAACTTCAGAATAACAAAAATGAGATCACATTTGAATTTAGGTACCTTCCTTTGAGATAAAACTCTCAGCCAATGTTCAATTTAGGTCAGGCTCAGGGGAACTGTAAGGAAGAACGATGTCTGTAGTCTGCACTTGTAGTCCATGGTAAGAAAGGTTCTTCATGGCCGTTAGAGTTTAAGCGTAATGATAGATTTATTAGGCATAGCTTTTGTGGCATGCTTCATAAAGCAGAAAGGGAGAAAAACATGGCTCCATTTGAGAATGTCAGATCAGAGGAAATTTCTTGTAGAAGTATTACACAAAAGAGAAAGAAGAAAATTAGAATTGTGATATAAGAAATAAAATAACACTATGTGTGTTCTTATCAAATATGAATCTGAAGGTCTTATGTGGAAAAAAAAAAAAAAAAAAAGCTAACATATGAGTAATGTTAGAAAGAGAAGATAATTAAGTTGGTGTACAACCCAGCCAACCTGCTTCAGGGTATTTTTCCTGAAGAACTGAAAACATCATGCCACAGTAAAATATGTTCGCCCATGTTTATAGCAGCAAAATTTGTAATAGCTAAATCTTAGAAGCAATCAAAATGCTCATCAACTGAGGAATGAATAAAAAGATGTGGCATTTTTATACAATGGAGTATTACTTAACTATAAAAA
>PVKN010021453.1:0-15526 GCA_004027915.1 Capromys pilorides
TAAAAAGAAAAAAAAAACAAAAAAAAAACATTCCTCTCTCCATTCACAGGATAAGATAGAGAATGACACAGCTGGCCTTTGTTTGGGGACAGAGTGGTGACACTGGAGGTTACTCAAATGAAGAGCAAGCCGCAGCTGTGACCCACACAGGAAGCTGACATGCAGATAAGGGCGGACATCGTTCAAGAACATCGAGGGTGGTTCAGGTAGTCACTGAGTAGCGAGACGTGAAGAAGACAAAGAAGGGCTCTGTCCTTCAGGAGGAAGGGCTGCTTAGTGAGGAAAAGACTGTTAGTGGTGTGTAGGAACTACTAGGTAATGCTGTGGTAGAACAGTGTTATAAGGTTGGGCAGGAGATCCGTTACATGACAGAGACTTTCTAAAATCTAAAAGATGAAGAAGTAAACACATATCCAAGATGAAATTGGGGAAGAAGTTACACCAGAGTGTTCCAGATAAACGGAAAAGACTGTGTGAGTCAGAGCTGAGAGGAAGCACATGTAACTGAGGGGCTGCAGGGACTCTGGAACACTAGAGCGGCTCTGAGAAAGAAGACGCTTGCCCTAAGGACATTCTGAAGAAGGAAACTCAAGAGAATGATCGGACAAGCTTTGAAAACTTTGTTTGGTTAAAGTGCTTACATTCCATCCCAGGACAGGGAGACCTGGAGAATGATTTTAAGAGAAGTGCGACAGCCAGAATTTTATTTCAAGAAAATTGTTTCGGTGGCGTCATGCAGAGGAAAATAGTGTAGGATGCACAATGTTCTGAGGAGCCGTGGAGCACAGGCACACTGGCTTGGGCCTGAGGCGTGAAAGGTGAACAGCACAATGGGTGGAAGTCATGACTGGATCAATATGAAAGGGTGCGTTGAGAACAGCTCCAACGTCTGACTAGAGCAAGAGCAGACTGCTCTCTGTGTTCAGAAACAAGACTAGTTGCCGGACCCAGTGGTAATACGCTGAATTTGTAGGGCGTTCTTGGTAAGTTAGAACACAACTGAAGTAGGTGAAAGGAAAACCTTGTACACGTATTTTAATACTAAATGGATTTAGACAATATGAGATTAACAAGTTCCCTTTGGTCCCTACAACTACAAGAGACGCTCAAAGCTGGCATCGCTGGCTGCCAAGCATTTACTAGCATGGCGAACTGCTGAAGCGTGCATGCAGTGTTTCTCTCTCTCTCTCTCTCTCTCTCTCCCTCCCTCCCTCCCTCCCTCCCTCCCTCCCTCTCTTTCTAGCTACATATCTTTGAAATAATAGGCTCTATCAGACTCTCAAATCAAGACATCATTATTAATTCACAGTTAGGTTTAGGAGTGTGGAATAATCTTCTTTGTTTGATTTGGGTAACACCTAATACGTACAAATGTAAAGACCAAATTACACATCCAAGAGCAGAAAACTCAAAATTTTTCTTTGGGTTTCCCACCCAAGAGAAGAAGGCTAAAAAACAGGCTCAGGGCCTGGCAGCGTTCCTCAAGCCCATGCCGTCCACGTGCACAGCTGCTGCACGGTCGATCTGCGTGTGTGGTGACGCTAGAAATGTTTATGTAATCAGCACTAAATGTTGAGTTCGGAGCATCAAACTAACTTTCAGACACTATCGGACCCTGGGGCACGGCACGCTCAGGAGTTACTTTCTCACCATGAAATTCTGGCCACTTTCATTTCTGCAGGAGATTAAGTCCAGGGAGAACAAGGAAAATAAACCACATAAATCAATTTGTTGTCTAAACAAAGGGAGAAAAGTCAAAAGAAGAAAATATTCTAGAAGCTTAGTAATTATGATCCATGTGTTAAAAGAAGCTAATGGATTTAATTTTAATGCTAAATGTTAGAAAAATTATGATGCCAAATACAAAAAGTTATTCGTCTTAAAGCTTCTACCAATGAAAAAGTTACTTTTTAAAAAAATTTATGTATTCAGCACAGAGTCTCGCTATGCAGCTCAGACGCCCACTGATTCTCCTGCCTCAGCCTCCCCAGTGCTGGGATTATTGGCGTGCACCATCGTGCCTGGCTTTGGTGGCTGGTGCAGTGCGCCCAGAAGCCAGGCTAGAAAGGCCAAAGTTCTACTCGCAAGTTGCACTGCTTTTCACTGTGGCAGGCAAGCCTTCCAGGGACAGGTGTTTTGTGGACAAGCTGTATTTATTTGTCATCCTACCCACTTTGACCTCTACTGACTTCTGTTTGTGATGGTTTTAAATAAATTCTACATAGTAGCAAATGAATGGAATCATTTTATGAAGCAGTTGAATAATTCAGAACAACTAAAAGGAAGCTTACTGAACCAGAGCTGCAGGAGTTTATAAATGAAAATTCATGGTAGACAAGCTGAGCTCCTTCCTTTGAGAAATTCTCAGGATTAATGGAGAGAAGGGAAAAGTGATACATTGAGGCATTAGCAAAACATCTGATACTGTGTCTGATGATATTTCACTTGCAAATTTGTTTTAAATGAGTTTAGGTGACAAGAAAATCAGTCAGATTAACATCGAGGAAAGGCTTATAAACAAAAAATAATAAATGCGAGGTCTGGTCTTGTTTAACATTTTTATTAAAGATCTGGAATGGGGCAGTAAAGGGCCTATTAATAGAAGGGTCGAATGACATGGAATGCACAGGATTATAAAACGTGCAGATTGCAAACTGTGAGGCAGGGAAGCTGGCTCGCCGACAGCAAGGAATTAGACGGGAGCAAATGATATATATGGTGCGACCTTCTTGCAATAATAAATCACGAAACTGTTTAAACAAAGGAGAAGTGGCCAGGGCCAAGAGAGCTCTTTAGCAGGGCCGAGATGCAGCCGTGACTCGGTGAGGCCTCGTGAATGACCTTCAGCTCTTCTCTCTGCCTTCCTCCCCCTCTGCCCCACCATGATAAAGGTAACGGCCAAGTGCCAGAGGCTGTGCAGACAGGCTCTAGACTGTGCCCCATTCCTCAGCTTCTTTCTTCACTTTCCTTCATTTTTTATCATTTCATGAAAGTTGTGCATTTTCCTACAATACTGAGACTTTCTGGACAAAAGACTTCCAGGGGCTTTCTGTCCACTGGGAGCCTTTCCCAGTAGGAAGGTGACGCGGATTCTCTCTGTAGGGCCGTGTATTGTCTCATTTAATCTCGCGGCTGCTATTATCACCCTAATTCAGAACATCACTCACACTCTGAATACTCTCTAACATACCTACGACAGACACCACTTGGTGGAATCAAATACTGTGTTCTATTCTAAGGGCCAAAGTGGATGTCACCGTAGGTCATCTTATCTGGAGAGACACTTTAAAATTGTAATATTGTCTTCTTTACAATTCAGAAAGCTTTTAAACATGTAATATGTACCTTATGACACATTGCTTCACATGAACATTTATTTTCTTCTCTTAAGTAATTTTCCCACATATTGACTCACTGGTGACAATCAGTCTGGGGAAAAACAAAACGTACTTAGATACTAAATACGGTTCTCATCTAATAGAAAAGAAAACAAAAAATGATAGTCAATTTGGCCAGAGTTGTAAAGATAACTCACCAAAGTCTCGACTAAAGTTCTGTTTTTCTGATATTTATATTGTATTTCATCATCTTCCTTATTGATTTAGGATACTTACCTGATTTTATAATTTCAGAGTCTAAGGCCTTTGATAACCTAAGTATTCTAAACACTAGAAAGATAAACAATTTGCAATTCTGTTGCATGAAACACGCTAGAGTGTGAGTATAAGGAACAATTATTACCTCTAACACTATATGAATATTAATAAAGAATTAAAGAACAAATTAAATATACAATTTCTTCATAAAGTGCAGATAAGACTGCAGTGTATATTTAAAATGACCACTTGGCCAGCCAGATAGCTCAGTGACCTAAAGTGCCTGCTTTGGCAGGCACAGGTTCCTGGGTTCCATCTCCAGTGTGCTGTGCCGACCCCGCTGCAACCCCCCACCTCCCAGGGCGCTCTGAGCCAGTGATTGAGACTGGGCGTGGCGGCGTGCGCCTGTAATCCCAACGCTTAGAAGACTGAAAACAGAGGAATTGCTAGGAGTCCGATCTGTGTTGTGAGACCCTGTAGACCCTGTTCTAGATACTAAAATAAAATAAAATGAACACTGACTACATTTGAGCACAGCTTTCAAACTCCACTCATTCATGGCTCCATTTTTCTTTCTTACCTTCCTCCCTTCAAATCTATGTGCCAGTCTGTGTGAAGTGACATTCTGACAGCGTCACCAGTGTGGAAGCTTCTTCATGAGGCAAGGCACAGGTGGCTCCGTCACGTTCCACGTGGTACCTCCAGCGCTGAGGACCGTGCCAGCGCACAGAAGTCCCCTGAGTATTGGCGGAACAAGTGCATCACCTACCAGTCCTTCCAAGCACCGCCTTGGCGCTCTCTTAGGCATTTTCGAGGACGCCAGTATAAGGGGCACGAGCTATTTCTGTCTGTTTTCTCCATGACCCTTTGTTCCCATTTAGCTTTGAAGGTTTCCAGTGTCACTGGTTAATTTTATTTGATAATAACCCTCCTCTCGTAGGCCTACTACACCTTAAGTAAAGTTAAAACACAGACTTACATAAAGCGTGCCAAAAATATAGTAATGATTTTTGTTAGCTTCTCTCCTACCAACAATACTGAATAATACACAGTAATGCAAAAATATGGCCATCAGAACAGAGAAAATATTCTAACAATTTAAGATTCATATGTTATATGCAATCAAATGTGCACAAACAATTCTTTCTCCTTTTTAATTCTTTTTGTATAAGCAATTCTGAACTGCTTAGACTTTGAAGCTTATTGAAATGATCAATTTTCTTCTTCTAAGACATGACCCCATGATCACAGGCACTGAGGTCTCAGGAAGCAGAGTGGTTTTGATGAGTCCTATAATTTGGTCTTAAACACATCCTTTCCCCGGTCTGGGTTTTGTCCCTGTGGTCCAACCACAAAACCACAGTGCTCCAACTGCCGGCCGCGCCTTTCGATGGAGAACCACTGGGGGCAGGAGAGGATGAGTCCAAATGGAGCCCCTCCCCTGCGAGGCTTTTTGCTGTGGTCTTTCTTGGCTTATGAGAATGTTTAAATTAACAATAGTTTTATTTTTGTCGGGATGATAAAGTGACATTTATAACAGCAGCTTTGTGAAGTCCGCAGCTTTAACATTTTTCCTTTTGTTTTGGAATCTAGCAAACACCAATGAATTGATTTCACATCTTGAATGCGCTGTTCTGTTTCCAAGCTAGAGACATGAGGCCCATAATCAAGAAGGAAAACATTTGCAATGCCATGAAGTTGAACTGCGATGCTAATGAGCCCCTAGGGTGTGTACATGGCTATGAAGGAGCATTCTGGGTAATCTGGTAATGAGCCAGGACCAGGGAGCTGGGCCACAGCAGGGAAGTGAGGGGACTTGGCAGGGCCTGGACCTGGCCTTCTACAGCCCTCAAGCAAGGATGGAGGTGTGTTCTGCTGATATAAATCACCATGACTCGATTTGGGTCCCTCTCGTCTGTTTCTGTAGCACCGGCCGTTCTTGCCCATCACCTCTACCTCTTAGAGATAGTTGCCTGATAAGAATTAGTGGGTGGGCTGGGGAGATAGCTCAGTAGAATAAGCACCTACCTGGCAAGTGCAAGGGCCTGAGTTCAATCCCTGGTACCCACCCTCCACCCCCCAAAAAAAAGAAAAAAAAGAAAGAAAAAAGAATTAGCAGACACCCACTAACTGTCCAGTAGTGTCTACTCAATTTCCGCAAATCCCAACAACGATGGTAATTTATCCAAATGCTTGAATTAACCGTGTAAAGCAGGGAGTGTTGTTCAGAATCCCTGCTGTCAGTCGGCGCTGTTCCCCTTGACACGCGTAGCTTTTTCTTGCTTTAAAATAAATAACCCAAACCCCAAAGGAGGAGCCCCTGCTCTGTACTCATGCCCGCTACCATGTGACTGGCTTCCTCACTGGATCCTGATTTAATCAATTTTGCTTGAGCCATCCTGCCTATAATCTTACTGGTTGATGGTAGCTGTGTCTTGCCTCATGCCCACCTTGTGAGTTCCCATGTCTCCATCCTTAGAACCACCTCACCTCGTGGTTTTGCTCTGTAAAAATCCCTAGAAAAGGCGGGGTCCTTGGCAACCCACTCGGGTCCCCTTTTGTCCCTCTTAACCTGCTCTTAACCTCCATTGTTCCTAAAATCCAATCTTGGGTTTTATTTTATTTCATTTTTTGATTTTATTTATTTTATTTTATTGCAGTGCTGGGGATTGAACTCAGGACCCCGTGTTTGCCAGGCAAGCACTTATTCTACTGAGCTATCTCCCCCGCCCTCATTCTTGGACTTTAGAGAACAAGAACTCAAACCAAATCTCTAGCAAGTTGGGGGTCCCTTTCCCCCATCTCACTATTACAAAAAAGAAGCTTCTTTCCTCATAGTTCTATCCCTATGTAGTAAACTCAATTTCCAGGTATATCTACAGACGGGTTCACATAATTTCCCATTCCAATATCAAATCACCTTTCCTTTGCCTTGTGTCTCTCTTATGTTGACCATTTGTTTTTATTTTATTTTTCTGTAACAAACACAGAGAGTGAGTTTGTCATAGCTAGATGGATATATTAAAGTTTGCTTTCTAGTTATTTGCAAAGAAATTCTCCTGGTTATCCCTGCAAGTAATTTCTTAGTCTACTTGCTATTTTTACCACTTGTTTTGTTTGAAGTCTATTATTTACTCTGTTAGATACTGTGATAAACCATGGAGCATCTAGAACGTAGTCAGAAAGGACGGAGAAATCATTGCTAATTGACTCCAGTGCTGGCGCCTGAGGGCTGCATCGCGCGGGGAAACTGCCCTTCCACGGTACGTCACCTTCAGTAAAGGACCCCCATGTAGACATTTAGACATGGCTCTGATTCCAGTCGGCAGATTTCATTACAGGCCTTTAGCTTGAAAAAAAAAAAAGTAAGGGAGAAAAGAAAAAAGTGCTGATGAAGGCCATAAAAATAAATGAGGCTCCTTGCTTCTTGACATCTCTAGCACTTTGTGTGGCTTCCCGAGTGAGCAGCCCTGGCCGACAATGGCTAGGCGATGGTGTGTACGATAATGAGAAAAATAAATGCACCTAGGACGCAGCCAGCAGGAACTGCTGCTGACATTCATTACCCGGGGTCCTGATGACGTTATTCATTTGCACGAGAAGCTAAGAGATGGGAAAGAAAGCTGATGTGTGCGCACAACCTTCCTGACCATCCCTTTGAATATTAAGCAAGGGGGTCAAATGCAGTATCGATGTGATTCTGTGTTACTTTTTCTGATAGTAGTGCTGGCCAGCAGCATGATGTCAGCATACCGCCTGGTGACTTCGACCAGCAATCCTGGCCCAAATCCAGCCTGCAACGTGAATACTCCAGCACCCTTCTAATTTATCCAAATGCTTGAACTAACTGCGTAAACTGATGGCACGATCTTCTGTCAAGAGCCCTAGGAAACTGTTTTGCTTCACTGATTAATACTCAGGAGAGACTGTTCTACTCACAGATCAAAGTCAAAAGGAAATCTAAAGTATAAAATAAAAACACTTCTCATAGGACTCCGCCTAGCTTTCGACACACTTGAGGTCTCCACCATCTATCCTTCTCAGTCCTTGTGGTATATCCTTCTACTCTTAAACAGAAGTCAGAGTCACCTTATTAGAAATACTAATATAATGCAAAAGAATTTAAAATTTTAGGATATAATAGTTATCCTCACATCTCCTGACTAACACTGTATTTTAGATGCAGATGGACAACAATTAAATCTTATCAAAGAAAATTAAACTCACTTATCTGGGTAAAATGTAGTAATAAAGAAAAGCTCCATTTAGAAAAACATTTCTGAAAGTGTGGTCTGAGGTTTCCAGGGAATTCCCAAAATTATTATGAACTTCGAAACTATTTTCATAATATCAGGTAGTATAATAATTGCAGAAATTGCTTTTCTAATTTCCATTGTATTGTAAGTATAGAGCAAAAGTTTCTCATAGTGACATCATACGTGATGGTGGACTAGATGACATACTGTAACCGGCATAATGATTCAGCTGTTCTTTCAATGCCCCTGTTAAAGAAGTTTCCAAAAATGTGAATTAGAGAAACTCATTGTGCTAAGGTTATAGCGTTGAAATATGAACTCACTTTTCACAAATGTGTTATTAATATCAGGAAATATTGAGTTCATTAATGGTATTTCAACGATTTTTGTAACTTATTATCTTTTAAATTTTAAATTTCAATATAAATATTGGTGAATAGAGGCCATGAAAACAAAAGCTCTTGGGTGTACGGGGCAGTTTTAAGTTTGTGATGGAGGCCTGAGAGAAAAATGCTTGCACGCTTCTGATTGAGCTGTGCATAACAAAGCCACAATGCAGCTGCTGCTGCTCACCATAAGGAAAAGGACCACGCAAGAGATGCTGGGATGAATGAAGAAAGGCTACAGGAGCAGGAAGCCACCCGTAGACAGAATCTCAGCTGTGTGGAAAATGCCAGCAAGAATCAACAAGTGGAGTTACACGGACTAAAGCCCTTCTCTGCAGAAAAAGGTTTATTCAGTAGAGTGAAGAGAGAACCTACAAAAGGGGAAAGACAATTTAACAGCTACTCCTTAGAACACTAATATCTAGAATACTCGACTCCAAAAACTTAAACCATCTACCATGAAAGACCCAGTAGAAAGGGTCAAGAGAAATGGATAATTCACAGAAGAAGAAATCAGATAGCAAATATATGAAAAAAATAGTCAACATCATTCGTTGAAATAGTCAATAGGCCCTCAGAGAAATGCAAATTAAAACTCCACTAAGACTCTCATCCTTTACTGTGGAAAGCACGGCAGTGTGTAGGAAGTCGAAGATCAGCAAATGTGGTGGGATGGGAACTCACCTCCACTGCTGGTGGGAATGCAGATAGCACCGCCCAACCATGAGGGAAAACTGTGTGGGGACTTCTCCAAGGATTAAGACTGGAAATTCCCTGTGACCCAGCTGTCCTTCCGCTAGGTATCTTCCCCAAAGAGCAGAAGTCATCATACGACAATGACACTTGCATACTGATTTTTACAGCTGCGCAACAGGGTAGCTAAATCATGTAATAACTGAATCCTTTATCCCGGAAGCAGCATGCACAGACATCAACAGATAACTGAATAAAGAGATTCTGATATCTACATATAATGGAGTATTACTTGGTGTCATGGCTTGTGTCTAGCTGTCCCCTCATAGTGTCATGCAATCATGGGGTGGGGACTTTTAGAGTTTGAAATTAACTCATGATCCACTGGGATTACAGGTCTTAGTACTGCTGGGATTATGGGTATGTGTACTAAGAGGCTTATCTTGCCTATCAGAAGTGCTGGGTCCAGCCGCGGTCTGCCCTGTACTGATGCCCGCCCTTTGCATGGCCTCCGGGAAGCTGCTTTCTCTTGCCTCTTTCTCCCATTGGCTGCTCCATCATAGTGTTCTCCTTACTGTTCCCTATTTTCTCCTTCCTAGACTAGTAGAAGACTCAGAAGTTGGACCCTGGCTTCTTCCCTTTTCTGCCACCCTCATTGCTTGCGATTGCATTTATTCAAATCATCGTGTGTGTAACGGCAGCTCTCCCACGGCTGTTCTCAGGCTACCTTTCTCAAACTCATTGCTCACATGCACAGCTGCTCTGCTGGGTTGCCCATCTAGGACTTTCATGGACAGCTCATCTTGTCTCTAATGTGCCCCTGAACAGACCTCAATCTATCTATCTATCTATCTTTCTTTCTTTCTTTCTTTCTTTCTTTCTTCACTTTTTTATGTATTCAGTGCAGGCTCTGCAGGATCTCACTGCACAGATTGGACTTGTAGTGGTCCTCCTGTTTCCAGCCTCCCGAGCACTGGTATTACAGGTGTGCACCACCATGCCCAGCCTCAATCACCACCTCAGTGAGCCCAGGCAGTGGGGCTCAATGTTTCTTCAAAGATCTGTTTCCAGAGAATCACCATGGGGATTCTATTTCAACCATATCTCAGCCCAGAAAATTGTGAGACCACCAGGACTATCATTTTTTTTAAATTTCATATTCATTGCTTTGCTAAATTCTGCCAATTTTATCTTTAAAATAGATCCCAAATACAACTTAGTGTAACCCACTTCCCTGCTACTTGATGGTTCCAGTCAACCACAAGACCCTACGCTGCGGTAAAGGCACTCAATGTGTCACTCTGCTAGAATCGCTGGTACCGAAGCCCGCTCCCCAAATAAAATCATGGTGACCCTACTGCACAAGGCCCTCCAGCAACATTTGGTCTCCCTGCTCAGTGTGTCACTGACTCGTAAGCCCTCTTGCATGGCAGTCCTGAGTGCCCAGCTCTTAGCTCACTGTGGCTCCACCTCTCTCTCTTGGTGCTGTGTCTCTGAGCATTTGTCCTTGTTTTCTTCTGCCCAAAATACACTCCAGCCAGAAAGCCAAATGGTTCATGATTTCACTGTCTTAATCTTTAATAAAATATCAATTCTTTGAAATGCTTTCTTGAGAATGTCACTTTAAACCTCAGCATACACACATTTTACTTATCTAGTTCTTGTTTAGTATCTTAGCTCTCCCATTAGATTATGAGTTACATGGATACACGAATGGCTGTCATTTTTCCTCACTGCTGTATTTCCACTTCCAGAGTAAAAAGGATATGATTCTGGCACCAAAGAAAGAATGCTGTACTTCCTAGTCACATGGTTATAACTAATAAGCAATGGCGAAGGGGGTAATGACACGTGGTGTTCCTTAACTATTTAGTAAGTCCCAGGGACTGTGGGAACGATTTCAGGTGCCAGTTCATCCCAAATCAGCTACAACTAACTGGTGGTCGCCTGGCCTAGAATTATGGTGAGACAACCACTAGTAGTGTTGGTCTTGGAATTAGAATACCTTTGGCTTTAGCTTGAGCTGTGTCATTGGCCAGATGCTGAGGGGGACACACACACACACACACACACACACACACACACACGCTCACCACCCACACACACATGCTTGCATATGCTATTACCCTCCTAAACTATCTGCTTCTTCTCCTGTTTTATTGAAGTCAAAGTGAGACTTAGATGTACCTGGCAATGTTTCCCCAGGATCCACAACTACTCTGGAGTTTAACTATACCCAAACCTATAGGAGATGGATTCCCACAGTGCTGTGCATAGTATGAAACACAACTTATTACTATAGAAAATGAGTTAGAACTATAGGACTGAAAATAAACTTTAATCAACAGATCTCAGAATCTCTGTTGCACTGCTCTGATTGCTTGGATCTCAGGCACTTGAATTGGAGACCTTGGATTAGATCATTTCAAAAGATGTTCCCACCGTAAGAGGTCCCCCTTGCTGCACAATGTCTCCTCAACACCCGAGGAGGGCACCATGCTTAAGGAGAAAAGGCAGCACCAGGATTCGTACCTTACCATCTGTGTCTGTTCTCAAAAGAATGAATTTCAGGAGGAAAAACTCTCTCTCCTTTGTAAATCTTCATTCAATTAAAAACTCTGAATCTCTACCTAGAGTTTCCCTGAATTCTTTCAAATTGGTTCAACCATTATATGCACTGGAAAATTGCCTCAGATCTTCCCCCTAAGCTGTTCGGTGCATTTTGGGTGCGTTTTGTACAATAGGAGAAATGATTCACCCCTTGGGCCTAACAGCAGGCCGCGCATGCCCGCTTGAAGCATGGCTTTCCGAAGGGCACTTCAAGTGCTTGCGATTCGTAATGCAGAATTGCCACTTCTTACCTATGTGCCCATGGGAGAAACAGGCAAAAGATCCTTTCTCCCATCTGACCCTTGTATCCTGTTTCCCAGATAGTTTTCTGTCATCACAAAAAATAGAATCTTTCGTGCAGCAGAGAAGCATCAGGGTACAAATCCCTCTGTGAGGGGACAAAATCATGTAGGTCAGTGCCAGATGCTTACCCATTCCTCATTCTGAAATTTTCAGTTTTAATTTTTGAAATGACCAAGTTTATTTATTTTTATTTATTTATTGGGTGGAACCAGGGATTGAACTCTTGAAAGGACTAAGTTTAGATGCTGTAAAATTCTACCAAAAAGAAAAATAAAGTTTTCTTAAGCCCTTTTACTCCTTAAAAATCAAGAAGGTATTATTTATTATTTAATTTTAATCAAGTACTAATTAACCCCACTAAATGGCCTGATACAGGATTTTAAAAGGAAATTACAAAATTATTGTTCATTTATTGAAAATAATTCTTGGACAAGTACACATTGTAATGAATAAAAACAAACACGAAAAATGCCATCTACGCTACAAGACAGACCTATGAAACAACAAATCCTCTGATGAAGTCTCCCTAATTATTTTTCCACTTCTGTCCCCTCCCTCTTGTAATGAGGGTCAGTTCCCAACATAAATCATCATGTTACGAATCATGACCTAGAGTGGTCTCCATTTCTTTGGGACAACAATCTTAACTCGGGTGTCTAGACAGATTCCACCCTGCCTCTTCCTTTCCCTTTGTTCTCAGGCACACATACAATGTCCAGAGCTGACTGTCTAAGCCTATCTCGTGGCTATGACGTACTGTGTTTCTGTATGCAACCAATCAGTGACTCTTTTGATACAGGGGAAAAATGAAACTCCCAACCTGAAAGATCCTTCAACGAGTTTGAGTTCTCTACAACTGAAGAATGAATTTTAGGAACAAAATGGAGGTTTAGAGTAGAATATTTATTGGTAAAGAAAGTTTCTGTCCAACAGGGGGAAATAAGGCGGGCCCTAGAGGGTTACCTGCGAAATTGTCTGTTTTAGGGGTCTTATAGAACAAAACCATGTGATGAGGTGGGCCTAAGGTAAAAACCATGGGAACTTGCTTAGGTGGGCATGAGGTGGGGCAAGTCTATGGTCAACCAATGAGGTTATAATCACAATTGCTCAAATAAGATTGATTAAATTGGAATCAAATGGGAAAGCAAGTCTCATAGCAAGGGGGTGTGAATACAGAATAAGGGCTCTTCCTATTGGGGTTGGGTTAGTGACTTTTGGAACTATTGGGTGATTGATACTCATTTAGAATATCAATCCCTGATGCACATCCTTAGGGAAGTACTTGGCTGTTGAGGTCTGGCCCATAGCAAGGTGTCTGCCTCTTGCAAAGCTGTCGTCACCTTATCTTCTGTATTGTCCTGGCCCTGTCTGATTACTTTTTACTTGTTGCTGGGACAAATACCCAACACTCAAAATGAAAGAAGGAAAGGTTTATTTAGCTCACAGTTACTGGAGGTTTTAGTTTATACTTGGCTGGCTCCAAGGCAGAGAGGCATATGGCAGAGGGCAGCAGTTCATGGTGGTAGAACAGCAACAATATGGTAACAAAGGCAACGGACCAACCAGGGCCAGCAGAGAGCAACAGAATCTCTCTGTCTCTCTTTATATTACATTCAGGCTCTCTGCCTCAGCCTATCTGCCTTAGGCCACACCCATAATCCCAGAAGGACTCAGATCCATAGTCCCATCAGTACTAAAATACGTAATCCCACTGGATTATGAGTCAAGTCTCAAACTCTAGAAGTCCCTGCCCCATGATTGCATGAGGCATCGAGAGAACAACTAGACATAAACCTTAACAACTGCCTATAATATTTTTATCTAACTTAGCTGCCTATGACACTTTGTAGATAGAGTCCTCGCTTTTACCTTATCAGTGCAGATCTTTGATGTAATTTCCAGGTTTAGGTTCCTAAAACCCACATTCCCATGCTGTTGGCTGGTCAGCATCACACATCAAATTGGCAACGGCACCTTCCTAGCCAACACATCTTCCCATGCTCATCTTTAGGTCAAACAGACCTTATAGAAAATACATTATACTGTATTAACAATATATTAACAGAGAGCCTGAAAAAATAATTGCAGTACATACGGTCACTGCTACAAGGACATACTCACGCAAAAGCAGGCAGTGAGAAGCGCACCTGCGAGACACTGAAGGGACCCCTCAGAGCTGCGGGCATCATTGGACGCGTCTCAGTCATTTGGGGAAACAAAAGAAGAGGACGCGACTCCCCATAGGTTATAGTAAGTTTTCTTCTTGAAAACTACATACCACAGGATTATTACACACATTGAAGAGAAAGGATCCAGTATTTAGAAGTGTTAGGAAACTCCCACGTAGTTAGAAATTCACTAGCTTTACAAGCAAAGATTATACTGGGTGATGTGACCAGCACCCACCCCCTGTAAATATCATCTTCGTGAGAAAATGGAAACATCTATTGGTGACTGGCAGGAGTTCACTGGTGCTCCGTGCTGTGCCCGGTGCCGCGGAACCTGCATTGGCTGATGTGACGCCTGTGAGTCCCAGTAAAGACTCATTGTAAGGTGATGCTCGATGTTATTTACTCATTTACAATATGCAAAAGATTTAATTTTACTATTGTACACGAGTGAGACAACTTTGTCTCTCATTTCTCTTATCCACTCCTCGTATACTCTTGTTCTTTTCTCCATGCATTTAATGCGGTGAATGCTTTTCGAACTGCTAGTCCCCAGGTAATGAACTGAGTACGGAAATGACTCAGATAGCCACAGGCCCTGATCACAGACCATACGTCACAGCAGAGGTGATCAAACCATAAAAAACACCCAACTGCACTTACCTGTAATGAAAAGAACGCGCTGGGGGCCAGAGGAGCGCAGAGACCCTGGAGAACTGTAGTCCAAAGAGAAGTGCAGGGCCTGGGGTGCAGCTCCGGACACAGCGGCTGCCTGGCAACCGCGAGGGCCAGAGTTCAGTTCCTGGTACCAAAAACAAAAATAAAAAACAAGAAAACAACAACAACAAAAAAAACAAACATAAGTGTGGAAAGGAAAATGTGTCTCAGGCACAGAGATCAGAGAGCAGTGGGTAGAGAGGTACCTGGAGAGCCCAGAGTCACGAGCCACTGAGGGATTGGGACTCTCACTCAGAATCCTACAGAGCTGGGAAAACTGTTGAGGTCTTTCAGAGCAGGGAAGTGACATGACAATATTTTATGAAGATTACTAGTCATGGCATAGAGAAAGGATTGGAGGAACGAAGGAAGGAAGGAAGGAAGGAAGGAAGGAAGGAAGGAAGGAAGGAAGAAGGAAGGAAGGAAAAAAGGATATAAGAAGTATATTTGTAGATTCAGTTAGGACATTAAAATTCTGCCACAATCGTGGAGAAAATGGCATTATTAAAAATATTCTATCTGGGCTGGGGAAATAGCTCGGTGGCATAAGTGACTGCCTGGCAAGAAGAAGGTCCTGAGTTTGATATCTGTATGGCATGCTGTGTCTGCCCTAGAACCCGGGGTACGCCATGCCACCCTGGAATTGGGTGTGGTGACACATGTCTATAATCCTAGCACCAGAGAGGCTGAGATAGGAGGGTCACTATAAGTCAGAACTGTGTAGCGAGATCATTTATCATATATATATATATATATATATATATATATATATATTATAGAGAGAGAGACAGAATATA
>PVKN010021454.1:0-15526 GCA_004027915.1 Capromys pilorides
CTTGGGGCTTTTACTTCTTGTCAAATCCCGTAGTAGTTACTACACAATTTAAACATTAAAAAGCACCTCAAAATTATTTGAAAAATAAATGACTTTGCATCACTGTAGTTATTTATTACTTGCTAGGTGGGGGTTTGAAACCAGGGTCTCATATGCATCCAGCAAATGCTCCACCACTGAGCTACACTCAGCCTCTGTGCCACTTTTGTTTTTCTTGAGGTTTTAAGGATAGCACCCACAGCTTCATACATGCTGCTCAAGCACTCTACTACCGAGCTACATCCCAACCTTTTTTGTTTTGGGATAAGGTCTCATAAAATTGCCTAAACTGGCCTCAAACTTCATCCTTCTGCCTCTGTTTCCCAAGTAGCTAGGATTATAAGCACACACTATAGTATCAGCTCATCCTATGTCACAATTATTGAAAAATATTTATACTTCAAGAAATTCCTGATTGACCAATACTTACTCAGGTTACAAGAGAACACGAGCATGTCTTATATGGATATGCCTGGACGGAAGATTTAAGTTATAAGAAGTTACCATGAAGAAAACACTGTATATGCTCTTCGATCTCCAGAAATGCCCTGTTTTATCTCCTGCTAATCTTTGATGAAAGAGCTGGTGTTCTGACCATAACACCACCCTCAAAAATAATGTCACTTTCACAGTGTGGCTGTGCATGTCTACAATCCCAGCACTTGGGAGGTGGAGGATCTCCGTGAGTTCAAGGCCAGCCCAGGGTACACTGTGAAACCCTGTCTCAAAAAATAAAACAAAAACAAGGTAAAAAGTAATATCGCTTACATTTTTACAGCAGTTATAAAGTTTTGGCCTATGTGACCCATGTGCTAGAGAATCAATATTTTCTTTTGAGTTCAAATTATCTTTAGTGCTAGAATTTCCATAACCTAAAACCTACTGGTGTAATGGCTATATTCATAACTACAGAGCTTATCTCTACATTTCAGGGGAAAAATAAAACTAAATCACTCATGTATAATTTTTTATTTTATCTTAAGAATTGTGATTTTCATCCATAAATATTCTAATTTTTGTTAAAAATATGAGACCAGTTTTTAAAATGTTTCTACCTACCTAAATATGAACTGGAACATCCTGTGAAAATACTGTATAATTTGGGTAAAAAAGACACATTATACCTGTGGAACTGAGGTATGTTTTTGTCATTTTAGAATAAAATGCTAAACGCCAACCATTCTAATTAGGAAACTATGCTAGCAGTTGATTTTTAATATTAAAAGCCTAATCCAGCATACTGAAATATTTTTCATCATAATTTTTAAAAATGCAAACCAAACCCAGTCTTCCCTTTCATCTTCATGAGGCAGAGTAGGAAAGACATCTCCAGACTTCTCCACTCCTTCCCTCAGTAAGGTCAGGTATTTCAGGATTCTCTAGCATGTGGGTCGCATTCCTGTACCCTGTACTTGCCCACATTCTTTACTAATCCAAAAGCCAACTAACTGAGGGCTAGAGACTGCTGGATGATACGTAGCAAGTCACACCTGGACTTAAGAAAAATAGGTACAGTCTGTATGACTTCTCCCCTAAAAGATTATTTCAATTATATTTTAATTTTTAAAAATTGACATATAAATCAGGTATGGTGGCACACTGCTGAATTCTAGTCCTCTAGGCAGCTGAGGTAAAAAGAATCACAGGTTTCAGCCAGAAGGGAAGACAATGATTTAACAAGACATTGTCTCAAAATAAAAAATAAAGAAGGCACTGGCTTACCAAAACAAATAAGCAAATCCCCTTGATATGAAAAAAAATACTAACCAGGCTGGTGAGATAGCTCAGTGGTCTAAAGTACCTGCTTATACAAGCTTAGGCAACTGCAGAGACTGCGATTTGATCCCTGGCACCACATGCTGCACCAGCCCCACCCCCAGGGCAGGCTGAACCCACCATAACATAAATAAATAAAGTTAAAAAAGAAGGAAAGAAAAACATACTAAACATTCTGCCAGGACCTAATCTCTGCGTTTGATTGGCATGCCCTTGACGATGGCCAGTTTCTCTCTATAACACCTCACTGATGGAAGCTAACAGGAACCCTGAAGCACTCAGAGATAATTCTCTCACTCTGGGTTGTTTTTTTTTTTTTTTTAATGTCTAAATAGAAAGTCTAGTTAATAAAATCTTGATCAAAAAATGAGTAGAAAGAGTCAGGTATCCAGCTACTTGGGAGGCTAAGGCAGAGGGATCACAGCTTTTCAAGTAGCTTGAACAATTTCAAGAGATTCTTATCAAAATAAAAATGTAAAATGACTAGAGATATATCTTGGTGGTAAATTACTTCACTAGCATATGCAAACCACTGGATTCAACCCCACACATACCAAAGAGAAGGAGGTGGGGGAGGAATAAAGGAGGAGGAAAAAAGAAGGAGAAAGGTGGAGAAAGAAATAGGTAGAAATATCTTAGTTGTGGAGATAATATATGATGCAATGCCGTGAGGCAGGAGACAAGCGTGTGCTAAAGCTGGCTGGGGAAGTAGGTGTGACCTGCTGACTAAGAAAGCACAGGACACAAGTGCAGGACTGTTCCCAAATCCCTACACGTGGGCTTCGTGTGCAAGCACCTGAGCAGACTTGGAATAGGGGTGCCAGGCCTGACCTGTCCACACTGACCTCTCAGCTATGGTGTTCTCTTGCACAGTGGCCAACTCTCCTCTGCAAAGTCGACTTCTCTTACTGCTTTCACTTGGCTCAAACTAGCTCTTGGCTGAAACTAGCTCTGCAGAACAGATTTCTTTTCCCTACCTTTAATAAATGCAAAACCTTGCCAGTGTTTTCATTTGTCTTGACCAGTTCTCTGCTCAGGGCAGAAAAAACCTACAAGCTACCTACGTTAGAAGGAAACTCCAACACCCCAAAACCCAGTTAACAGTAGTATTTATTTGTTTATTTATTTATTTTGTGATTCTGATTCTAGGGATTGAACCAAGAACCTGCTTCTCAAACTACATCCCCAGTCTTTCTTTTTAGTTTTTACTGTATTTTGAGTCATGGTCTCTATAAGTATCTTAATTGTCAAGACTGAGCTTGAACTTCTGGTGCTACTTACTGCCTTAGCTTCCTAGAGATTTTATGTGTGTGCTACCATGGCTCATATTTAAGTAGCACAGCACACTATTAGCATATAAAACTGCCCTTCTTGAAGGGATTGGTTCCAGGACTTTCTCCCTAATGGATACCAAAATCCATGGATGCGTGAGTCTTTTATATTAAATGATACAGTACGCATATTCTTTGGTATATTTTTGGCTGGCTCCAAAGCAGAGTGGCATGGCAGGCAGGCATTGCAGAGAAGAAATTGTCCTTGGAAGGTAGAAGGTAGCAAAATAAGCAAAGGGTGATCACAACACTTTCTATACCTTATATCTTTTTTAAAAAATTATTTTAAAAATGTATTTGGTTGTTACAGGGTCTCACTACACAACTCAGACTCGTGGGAATCCTCCTGCTTTCAGCCTCTCCAGTGCTGAGATTACAAGTATGTACCACCATGCCTGGACTATGG
This sequence comes from Capromys pilorides, assembly GCA_004027915.1. Taxonomy (NCBI): domain Eukaryota; kingdom Metazoa; phylum Chordata; class Mammalia; order Rodentia; family Capromyidae; genus Capromys; species Capromys pilorides. Next base: position 3,553 of record PVKN010021454.1, read on the forward strand.
CCTGCTCTGCCTGTACTGGGGTCGGGGCTGGTGCGGCATGCAGTGCCAGGATCGAACCATGGTCCCTGTGCTTGTCTAAACTTGCTTTAGTCCACTGAGCTACCTGGCTGAGCCTATCCCTTGTATCTTATCCAGGCTAAGTTAGGGCAGGCAGTACTCACACCTATTACTCCAGTGCCCTTGATCCTAGCATTGTACTATGAATCACTTCCAGTATTACACACTCTAGATCCAGCCACCTCTGAAAAAGCCCCACCTATAGCCACCTATAGTTTTAGGGGAACATCTAGAAGCAAGCTATAACAACCTACTAGAAAGGAAAAGCAGCAAATTCTACTAATTTGAGGTTTCAGAATCATCCAAACTTGGGGCTGGGAATGGTGGCGCATGTCTATAATTCCAGCACTTGGGAGGATGAAGCAGGAGAATCAGTGCAAATTTGAAACCAGCCTGGGCAACAAAGTGAGCTCAAAACCAGCTTGAACTGCATAGTGAGACCCTGTCTCCAAAAGCTAAAATCAAACAAACAGAAAAACAATCATCCTAAACCAAAATCAGCATCTTAATAAAAGCTCAGCTGGAACCCTGGACAGAACATGAGTGTGCGTGAGTGGCACCCCTAAGGATTCCCAGCTTCAGTGGACCCTAGGGTTCCACCTGGCTGATTCAGTGAACTGTCTTGCCAGGTTCTACACTGGCTTGACTGGCATAATTCAAAACTTATATTTGTTCTTGCTAAGTGCTATCACTTAACAAGACCTCAATGGGATGTCTTCCACATAGAATGTAATGGAATTGCTTCAAGCAATTGCTAAAGGATATAGGATTGAATTATTCCATAAGACTCAGATCCATTTTATCTACACATCCAATAGATCTATACATCTCCCCCTGGGATTCATCATAGTAACTGTCTTGGAAGTTTTGACTCCAGTGGCAGAAATCAGAAGCAATCGTAGATTGTTCAGATCCACTAAATATTTACTGAAGAGTTTTCTGAATTCCTCTTCTTTGGATTCACTCACTACTCCCAACAGGAATAATGCTCAACTCACTCTGATAGTGCCCCGTGGCTTCAGCTGTACAAGGCAAATCCACTTCTATACTGTATTCATCACTATCAGCCTGCAGAGGCACATTTAAACATTCCTGTCTTCCACAGCTCTCTGTAAATATTTTGCTCACTGTGAAGGTCAGACAAATGTGTCTTATCTATATTGCACTGGAAAGAGCCAATGGAGAGAGGAGCACGTGATGGGCAGACCCAAGGCTAAGAATTCTCTGGGTAATAGATGGGTTGACTTGTTTGTAAGAACAGGCAGCAGAGGACCCACGGTGTGTACATTTTACATGGATGCAACAATGGCTCCAGCAAGTCTTTTTTTTTACAAACTGAATGTGGGAAAACCAGCCTTCTCACTGTGCATTTAGCTGCAGACCTAAGTCTGTGTACCAGCTCCTGGTGTGACCCTTGCAGATCACTCGGTTGGACTCCAGTGCTGGTGCTGCCTACGACTCACATGAGATAAGCGAGGAAGAAGAGATGTGGGGACCCAGGAGCAGCTCCACCAGGGGACCACCAGCTGGCACAGCCTAAGAGCATGCACTTCTCGGGCCTGAAAATTCCTCTTCTCAGTATCTTTCCTTTGTTACATTTCTGCCATTTTGGGTTTAATCACCTATATAATATAAGAGTTGTTCAAGAGAAGATACGAACATGTTGAAGGTGTTGGAGGCTTTGCTTCTACTTTTATCAACTATTTCTCATTCTACACGGCAAAGTATTATCTTAGTTACTCTTCGCTCATTGTTGAGACAAATACCTATCACCCAAAATGAAGAAAGGAAAGGTTTATTCAGCTCACAGTTACTGGAGATTTCAGTCCATATTCAGCTGGCCCACAGCCGAGTGGAACAGGGCAGAGAGCATCCAGTTCATGGTGGGGGAATAGCAACAAAACATTGACAGAGGCAATCAACCAACCAGGGCAACAAAGAGCGAAGAGAGAGTCTGTCTCTATCTTTATGTTATTTTCAGGCTCTGTGCCTCAGCCTATCCACCTCAGGCCACACCCATAATCCCAGCAATACTCAGACCCATAATCCCATCAGTACTAAAACACATAATGCAGTGGATCATGAGTCAAGTTTCAAACTCTAGAAGTTCCCGCCCCATGATTACGTGAGGCTTTGGGGGGACAATTAGACACAAACCACAACAAATATTCATACAATTTCTGTTTTAGAATGTGTTGAACTCTTGCACATGGCTTGATAAGTTGTCAAATCTTCAAACTTTCATGGAAGCCTAGATAGAAGAAAGTTTTATTTTAAGAGGTAGACTTGAATAGATTAGTATTTTAAACTTGTTAATTATGTTATTTATGTTTTTGATATTTTTGTTTCTCTATCTGCTTTACTTAGCAAAATAAGCCTGGCAGAAAAGCATTTTCAACTTGCCATTTTAAAATAAAAGTGATGTTTTCTTTTTTTATTTAGTATAGGGTCTACCGGGGCTCCTGGCACAGACTTGTAGTGATCCTCCTGGTTTCAGCTTTCTAAGATTCGGGATTACAGGCACTCGCCACCACACCCAGTCACAGTCACCCTCTCAGTGCACACCCGGGGCAGGGCTGGCACAGTCTGATCCGAATAGGGACACCCTGTGTCAAGAAAAGACCAAACAAAACAAAAAAAAACAAATAGTAATGCTTTTTCTTAAGTAAATACACCTCCAAATGATTGTCCTTGTACTTTTTCCCTTCTCTTCTCTGTTAATTCCATGACCCAAAGAAAATGTTATTAATAGCTCCTGGTTTTAGTGTGTTTTATGGAATAAACAGATTATAGCATATGTTATGAATAAAATATATATTATATACAAATTGCAAAACATGCATATGATTTATAACTTTTAAGATTTAATTTTAAATAACTAAAATATTATAGCTATAATCTCATCTCATTTTTCTTCCCTCTTTCCTCCTGATATTGACCTGTAAAATTTCTTGATTGATTTTTTTTGTTTGTTTGTTTTTTTGAAACAGGGTCTCACTTTGCAGTTCAGGCTGGCCTTGAGCTCACTTTTGTAGCCCAGGCTGGTCTCAAACTTGCACCGATCCTCCTGCCTCAGCCTCCCAAGTGCTGAGATTACATCGGTGCACCACCTTGCCCAACTTATTTCTTGATTTTTATGCTTTTAATGCATACATAGTATACATAAAATATGTTAACATATGGATACATATATTTCTATATGCATTAACAAGTTGCTGACCCTGAGATTTGCTTTTTCACTCAGCATCGTTCTTTTCCTACATGTGACATATTTATTCATGTCCATAGCTAGCTAAATTCACACTGGGTAAATGGGGCCAATTGTATCCACTTGTACACAGAAGTATAGGTTATTTCTACTTCCCTTGAAGGAGATACTTCACACACATTGACTAGTGTCAGGAGGTATCATTTTTTTCTGGATGGACACCCAGGCATAGAATATTTTAATAGTAGGATATGGAACTCTTCAGCTTTTTTGGTCATTATATTTAAAGATGTGTTTTTCAAAGTGATTATTCATTCGCTTTTCAACACGTGCTTTATTAGGTGTCTAGTACATGTTAGGCACTGTTCCAGGCACAGGAGATACAACAATGAATGACAGAGGTTTATTTCCTGTCTTTTTGAAGTTTAGATTATAGGCTAGGAAAATGGGGAAAAAAAGAAAAAAAAAACCACAAAGCAGCAGTAAGTGCTTTGAAAATTACAGTATGGGATGGGGACGTCATGGTTTGGATCTTAAAAAATTCCTCTGACTTACCAATGCTAAAGGCTTGGCTGTCAGGCTGTGGCGCTGCTGGGAGGAGGTAGAACTTCGGAAGTGACACCAGATGGGAGGAAGTGACGGTCTACCCTGGAAGAGGGTCCTAGGACACTTGCCCCTTTCCTCTCTTTCCCTTCTAGGCCACCACAAGGAGCTACCTCTGCCATGTGCTCCCTGCAGGGATGCACTGTACCCACAGGACCAAAGCAGCAGGATCCAGGGACCATGGATGGAAACTGCTAAAATCATGAGCTAGAATAAAGCATTTGCTCCTTGTAAACTGACTACTTTAGGTGTTTATTATAGCTTCCAGAAGCTAATACAGGTAGAGAGAGAACAGTTGGGTGGGGAGTGCAAAGGGTGTAGACTGTTCCGTTTTAAACAGGGCGGTCTGGGAAGATCTGTTTGATAATCTGAGGTTTAAGCAATTGCCTGGTGCAGTGAAGGTGGCCCAGGTAGGAAGCTGGGGAAGTTTCCTAGATGGGGGACAACAGGTGGACACAGTGGGTGAGCTGCAGGTGTGCGTGTGGAAATGGAGAGCAAACTTGGTCGTATTTGAGGGACAAAGCAGCAGATGGTGTACCCCAGACATGGACCAATAGAAACATGTTAACTGTTGTAAGGACCTTAGATTTTAACTGAGTAAAATGGGAAGCCATAACAGGATTGTAAGCAAAGGAGAGGCAGGACCTCCTTAGGATCTTGAGAGAGTTTCCCAGATTCCTGTGTAGCACAGTAGGCACTAGTGCAGCAAGGGCAGAAGCCAGAGGACTAAGAGAAGGCTGTCATTTTAACCCAGGTGATAGATGTCTCGGCCAGGCTTTAGGTGACATCTGGGGAGGTAACCAGTCCTTGATACATTTAATTTGATGTTAGAGTTGACAGAGTTGACTGATATGGTGATGAGGACTGAGAGAGGAACAGGAGTCAGGACTACCTCAAGACTTTTGTTTTTGAGCAACTAGATAAATAGAAATGTTACCTAATGTCCCAGATGAGGGCAGTTTAGATTTCAGACCCCCTAATGGATGTAGAGGTAGAGATAACAGTCATTTTACATGTTGCAGATAGTCTAGAACTTGGGGTCTGAGCTAATAGGTACCAGTTTCTGATTTTACAAATTTCTATTGCCCTCTGGCAGTGGGGTACTAGCTTCATACCCCTGAAATGTATGGGAGCTTCTGTTTTCACCAGCTCTTCAACCCTCCATGTTATCAGATTTACTTTTGTTGGCCTGATGGGTTGTAAGTGGCCCCCTGACCTTAATTTGTACTATTGTAATTCCAGTGATACTAAGCACTGTATTCCATTTAGTGGTACATCTATATTCCACATAGCTGTACTTTTTTCTTTTGTGGATTGCCTATTTATCTTCTCTAGAGGGTTCTTTATAAATCTGGATCTACATCTTCTGTGGGTTATATTACCTGTAAATGTCTTCTGATAGACGGTGCCATGTCTTTTCACTTCACTTCCAATTATGTAGTCAGCCATTAGATAAGGCAGCTTGAATCACATGTGAATATTATTTCCATAATCCAGTGATGAGAGCAGTTAACACTTTCCTCATTGCTCTTCTTCTCCCCTTCTAATCTGTATTCCTACTTATGTTGTAGCTTATTACAGTGTTATGATCTTCCCTGATAGCGCTTTTCTCTCAAGATTTATAACATTTACATTATGTACAATTACAATAATAGTCACAATTGCTTCAATTTCATAATTTTTGGGACCTTATTGTTCTTAGTCTGTCTGTCTGTCTGTCTTTCTTTCTTTCTTTCTTTCTTTCTTTCTTTCTTTCTTTCTTTCTTTCTTTCTCTTTGATACAGGGTCTTGCTACACAGCTCAGACTCATAGTGATTCTCCTGTCTCTGCCACCCCAGTGCTGGGATTACAGGTGTGTACCACCACACCCAGTTTCGGTGGCCAGCACATGGTGCACAGGATTCCAGGACCAGCATGGCATGCAGTACTGGAGATCAAACCCAGGTCCCTACACTTGGCAGGCAGGTGCTTAGACCACCTGAGCTTTCCCCCCAGCCATTTATATTTATTTTGAATCACCTCAGTAAATTATACTTTCATATATAATTGTTTGGGAGAAAGGTAAATATTTGTAATATTTAAACACTCTTAAATTGTTAAGTATTTGGAAATATTTTTCAGCTGCTTTTAAATAAGAATGGTGAGGTGGATCCCCAACTGGTGGTCATCTTGTTACAGCCAACTGAACAGAATTACCGTGGTGCTGGGTATGGGAGGCCCACCTGGAGATTGTTGCCATCAGCATAAGAGGCAGAAATGGAGAAGCTGTTGGAAGCTGTGAGGGGGGTCACATGTTTTCTTGGGCTATCTGCTGGGGAACCTCATCATGCTGGCTTTCCTGATGAACTTGGTTGTTCTTGTTGGAGGAGGAGCTGGGAACCTTGGGGCTGAGAATAGCTATGTTTCACTTTAGGAGAGCTCCAATCCTCATCTTGCATGATCCTTCTTGGCTCCAGAAGAGAAGATGGTACACAGCTCTGTCTCTTGGAGAAGCTTGTTGCATTGGCTTTCCTGATGGGAACTCAGCTTTCCTCATTGCTAGAGGATTTTGGGACCTCACTGTTCCTGAGGATGGCTATGGTACTTTTCAGGGATTCTCTGGTACTTACCTTGAGTGTTGGTTCCTAGCTTCAGTGCAGATCCCTCAGCCTGCTAGCATCGATCTTCATCCCACTGGCACAGACTTTCTAGCTTCCACTGCTAGCCTTTTGGCCTTCCCAGTGCAGATCTATGAAACAGGCCTGCATGAGACATTGTTGTGGGCTCCAGGCCTCCAGCTGGACTCATGGGAGGCATTATTATGAGCTCTAGGTCTTCAGCCAGACTCAAGCAGGACACTACTGAGGGATCCAGGGCCTCAGATGAATTCTTTGATCTTTAGTATATAGACAGATTTCCTACGCTCTTGGTATATGATTCTTTACATCATTCATTATAACATAATCTTATAAAATATGTGGCCTGTATCATATTATTCTCCTTGTAAAACCCCAACCCATGACAAATGGCAAAGCCAGACATGATGGCCTACATTTATAATCCCAGAACCTGGAAGGCAGAATCAGAAGGTTCACTGTAAGGCTGAGGTCCAGCTGAGCTCCACATTGAGTTTAAATCCACCCTGAACTTAATAAAGAGATCTTCTTAAAAAAAAAAAAAAAAAAGGCAACCTGGTTTTGATCTTTTATGTCTCTTTCTCTCTTCCTTCAAAACTCTTTTCATATCAAGTAATACCTTGAAGAAGTCTGAGGTCAGCAATATCTTCCTCCCTGTCTGGAGGTCTGATGGAATGTACCGCACTTCAGGCTTTCACTGCTGTACCTTGTGTATTACAACTATACAATTTTCCCACTATAGTACTAACATGTGAATATAAATAAAAATTTATTTACAAAAATAAATAGCACACAAGATTTGATCCCTGTGTGTGTTTTCCAAACCCTGTTTTAGGTGGCTCATTCTGATTTGGCTGTAGGATCCAATGTCCCAAGCTCAACCACTTCTACTAAGTAGTTAGTCTCTTTTAACGTGGTAAACCCTTTTAGTCCTTGGAACTATAAGAAAGCTTTCGCACAACCTTTAGGACAAAGGCTAAATTCCTGTAGCAGATATCTTTCAAGTATCACAGCACTTATACAAAGAAGTGGCTGGGCAGGAAGTGGTGATGAACGCCTGTGATATCAGCAAAGGGCTGAAAATTCGAGGCCAGCCCCAGGTAGGATGAGACCCTGACTTAAGGAAAACGAAATAAAAATCTGTGAAAACCCAACCTCAAACAAACAAAAAGAAATGGCCACCCAGAATGTTTTGTCTTTTTCAGATAATTGCCCAAAGGTAGGCCATTTAGTCCTGCTACAATAGTTCTGTTTTCTTCCAGTTTTATTTTTAGATGAAAGGAATATTTTTATTTTTATTTTATTTTTTATTTTTATCTTCTGTTTGTTTCATGAGACATTATCCTGCTGGCCTTGGACTCACTGCATAGCCCAAGTTGGCTTCGGACTCACAGTAATCCTCTTGTCTCAGCCTCCCAAGCGCTGGTATCTTGGGTGTGCCACAGCACCCAGCTAGATATTCTTGCTACAGGGCTCCCTGATCTAGGACTCCCAGTTCAAACTGAGTCTTAGAGAAAACATTTTTAATGTGTCTCAATTATTGCATGAGACTTCTACAAAAAAGTACTTGTTGAGAGACACACTATAAATTAATTTGTTGTTTCTCTGAAATTCATTTTTAAAATTAAATTTGTTAGTACATTTTAGCATACATGAGGGTCACATTCATTATAGGGAATTATACCTGCACATGATATAGTTTAATTCTTTTTTTTTTTCATTTTCCTCCCCTCCCTTCAACTCCTTTCCCTCCTTATTTACAAAAGCTATGTATCCATTTTTTCCTTCTTTTCTCATCATTTTTTTCCTTCCTTTCCCCTGCCCCTCCCTAGCTCTCCTTTCCATTTGAATATTTTCTTCCTATCTCTGAAATTCAATTTAAACTGGGCCCTCTTTATTTTTCTTTGCTGAACCTGGCTGCCTTATCTACCATGGTGAAGTGGGAAGGGTCTAAGAAGACACAGACCAAATCCTTTTAAGGAAACCTTTCAGAGCTAATTGCAGTCCTTTCTGCCCACATTTCAAGGCCTATGCTTAGTTATGCAGCCACACCTACTTAGAAAGATGGCTGGAAATAAGGCCACACTCATTAACCAGGCACCCAGATAAAATGCTCTCAGTAGGAAAGCGAAGCAGATGTGGGGGACACAGCAGTCTGCCACATATTGTCTTTGAAAATTATTTCTACATTCTGCCAGAGACCTTAATTTCTCTGAATCAGATTTTGTTATTTGTTTTCTATATTTTTATCTCCAGTCTTTATCTTTTTAAAAATTTATTTTGTTTTTTCAAAGATAGGGTCTCACTGTGTGGCCTCAAACTTACCACAATCCTCTTGCCTCGGCTTCTTTCTTTGTTCTCTTTTTTTTTTTTTTTTTAATTTTAGTAAGAATCTACAGGGTTACAGGGTCTCACTAAGTAGATTGGACAAAAAACAAACAAACAAACAAAACTTCTCAACTTCTGGGGGCTTTCGGGTCAGCTCAGTGGCTGAAGCACCTGTGCAGTCAATCCAAGCGAAGCACAGGGATGGCAGCTCAATCCCACACACCCACCATTGAGGCAGCCTGAGCCAGCTAAAAAAACAAAACAAAAAAACCTTCTTAACGCAGACTGGACTTGTAGAGATCCTATGAGTGATCCTGTTTTCAGCTTCCCAAGTGCTGGGACTTCAGCTGTGTGACGCCACACACAGTCTCAATCACAGTCTCAGAGCGCCCCCAGGGTGAAACCCATCCAGCTATTTAGTCTGCCTAAGCAAGTGCTTTAACCCACTGAGATATTTGGCCAACCTTAAAACTTCAGAAGGACTTTTTTTTTGGCTGGCTCAGACTGCCTTAAAGGCAGGCCTGGTGCAGCATGTGGAACTGGGGATCCAGCCCGTGGTCTCCTGCACCTGAGAGAGTTTGTCCAAGCAGGCGCTTTAAACATCTGAGCTAACCTGCAAGCCCCCATGCCTCAGCTTCTTGAGTGTTAGGATTACTGATATGTGCCACCATGCCCAGTTTATTAATTTTAATCTCTTCCTTTGTATTTCACTTTGATTAGCCTGTCATCCTTTGCACTGTTTTCTGACAGATTTTTTTTTCTTTTTTTGAAATGAAAATCAAACTCAGAACCTCAAGCTTGTAATCAGTGTGGAAATCACTGGGAGATTCCTGAAAAACCTAAAAACTTATTTGACCCAGCTATTCCTTTTTTGGATATCTTCCCTGAAGAATTAAAAGTATTCTTCCTAGAATTAAAATCACCGTAGTGATATGTGTATCCATAGTTATAACAGCACAATTTGTAATAGCTAAATGTTGGAAACAACCCAAATGTCCATCAGCTGAGAAATGGATAGAAGATGTGATTTTTTTCTGCAATGGAGTACTACTTAGTCATGAAGAAAAATAAATACAGGTAAATGAATGCAACTTGAGACTATAATGGTAAGGGAAATAAATCCGAGTCACATGTGTAAACATTGTGTTGTATCCCTGGTGTGAGAAACCGAGTTAATAAGGATGAAGATGCACAATAGATATCGTGAAATGGGAAGAGGTTGCTCGAAAAGTAAAAGAAACTAGGACTGAGAAAAGGAAGAAAGAGAAAAGGAAAAAAGAAAAAAGAAATAAGATAATAATGCTACTAGTTTCTCCTAGTTTATTGAAAATAAAGGTCTGAGGACCAGGTGCTGCGGCACATGTCTGTAATCCCAGCACTCGGAAGGCGGACACAGGAGGATGGTTGAGAGTTCAAGGCCAATCTGGGCTACAAAGTGAGCTCAAGGTCATCCTGAACTGCATAGCGAAACTGTCTAAAATAAACAAATAAAAAAGGTTTGTGCTGATATTATTTGGAGAATTTTTGTACCCATATCTTGTACTCTGAGTAACTACTTTGAAGTTAACAATATGTTGTGTATTAACTATTATTATTCTTCTATTATTTTGTTATGAAATTTTGTTTTTTTTCCCCATAAAATAAAAAATCTGGCATTACAGCAGAAAAACCACGCATCTAGAGCATCCAGTAGAAACAAAAGACAAATTATTTGTAGACAAGAAGTTTAGAGAGTAAAATAGTTGTAAACCATATTTAGAAATGATACCATCATTTTGGATTTTCAAATGGGGATATAGATGATTAAACTAAATATGGTTGAACCATAGAATGCAATATCTTGTAGCTGTTTTTAAAAAATATGAAATACAATAAATCTGTGCCAGTTAGGACAGATTAGGCATAAGCTCTGGTAACAAACAACTCCCCAAATCTCAAGGTTTCATTCTTAAACAATTCTCTTAGCTATCATGAATCTACTCTACGTCACTTTCTGTGTATCATCTCAAGGTTTAAACTCAAACTAATAGAACAGTCTCCTTCTAAGTTTGTGCTGGAAAGAGATGGGAAAGAGAGATAGGAAAAAAGTTCAAGCCAGTTTATAAAGCTTTTGCTTGGAGATGATGTATATTGCTTCTCACCATTAATTGGTCAAAGCTAGTATATAGTCATGTCTGAAACCACTAAGATGGAATTTGAAAAGATTTTCATTCTAATTGATACATATTTGCAGACATAATGATTACATTCCTTATGGGGAATTGATACAAATTTTTCATTTTGGTGATGCTGGGGATTGAATGCAGGGCCTTATACAGGCAGGGCAAGAGCTCTGTCACTGAGCTATACCCCCAGCCCTATATAAAACATCTTAATTATTTTTCATTCCCCATCCCATCTCTCCTTCCTGTCCCCATCCATCTCTTTTCCTTCCTCTTTTATTTTTGCTTTTCATATTATTTATACTTTGCATTTCTCATATAAGAGATATTTAAGTTATGTGTCTGATTTATTTCACTTACTATTATGGTCTCAAAGTGCATCCATTTTCATATAAATGATACAAATTGGGGCTAGGGAGATAGCTCAGTGGCACAAGAATCTGTCTGGCAAGCGCAAGGTCCTGAGCTCAGTCCCCAGTACCAAACAAAACAAAACAAAACAAAACAAAACAAAACAAAACAAACAAATAAAAACTCCCCACAAGTTTACTCTTGCTGATAGAGTTGCATTACATTGTGTATAAACACCACATTTTCTTCATTCGTTTATCTCCTGATGGATATTTAAGCTGCTTTCAAGGTTTACCAGGTATTAATTTTGCTGCTACTGTAATACCAGGGTGTGTGCACATCACTGGCATATAATGCCTTGAATTCTTTCAGGGAGATACCTACAAAGGGCATAACAGTGTCAAATGGAATTTTTAGTTTTTAGGAGATTCTCCACGCTGATGTCTGTAGTGATTGTATTAGTTTACATCCTACCAATAGTGCAGAATTTTCCCTTTTACCTACATCCTCAACACCATTTTTTATTATTTGATTTCTTGATAATAATCACTCTTTCTGAAGAAATATATTCAGTTTTGCTTCAACTTACACTTCTCTAATGACCAGAGATGGTGAATATTTTTTCATGTATTTAGTGGTCATTTGTAGTG